>LNAC01000042.1:2687821-2965614 GCA_002007465.1 Ailurus styani | reverse complement strand
AAGCGGGGGGGGGGGGGGGTGTCACAGGCTGAGAAGCTGAGGAATCAATCTGGACAGGAAAGCATCATCGACTTCTGACAGATCATCAGAGACAGGCAGGAGTCACAGAAAGTATGCAAGCCTAGGAAACAAACAAAAACAAATACACACATGTATCTTCAGGCTGGGTTGGTGGCATTAGCTTAGCTGAATAACTACAAGCAAATCAAGCACATGTATCTCAAATTTTAATGACCAAAAAGACGAGAAGATGATCTGACCTGCCCACACCCACCAAGTGGACAGAACTAAGTTTCGGAGCCATATAGAGTAGGGTTCAAATCCTGGATTCCCCTCTTGCCTACTGTAAAAGGCTGGACAAATCACACTGCTAGCCCCTATTTCCTCCTGAAATTGGGAGAAAGAATTCTCACCTCATCAGCACCACAACAAGAATTAAGTGAGATAATGTGGTGAATGCACTTTGTATAGAAGATATTCGATAAGTGTTCTTTTCCTTCCTTCCTATTTTAAAGGGCTGTTATGGGAATCCAATTACGGTAGAAATGAATATACTTGAAAAAAATTTTAAAGATCTATGCAAGTGTAAAGCATTATTATTATGATCCTTCAATTCAATTTTCTCTTCTTATCCAGAGACTGGTGTTCTTTTTTTTTTTTTTAATGGTTTGTGGATAAAAGACGAGCTGAGAGGAATAGAGTTTAAAAACTAATGCAGACAGTGGAAAGCTAATGTTTCTTCATTCGTTTCCAGTTTTGTGGTATTTGGTAAGTCAGCAAATAAAACCAATCAGTTTCAATTAACTTTCCCAGAAGTGAGGAACCAAAAATAAAAGAGTAAGTTACATATGTATTTTTTAAAACCTTCTCAGTGCTGAAAAAGCCACAGAAGTCTAGTATAGTAAAAATAATAATAATATGCAATGACATTACTAACAAAATGCTAATTGCTACCTGAAACAACACTCATAAGACCTCCCAGGGGCTGAGAAACAGGAAGATCACTGGGTTCCTGTGGGTATTGCTCACAGTTTACTCCTTTAGTTGTGATTTGCAGGGAGACTCTAAGGCGTGCAGCTAGCTTCGTGGTTACCAAACAGAAGCGGGTTTCTAAGGGTTGCACCCAAATATCATCAATAATGAAACCTCCAAAAATAGCAGTAAAAAGCAGGAACTTCAATTTACTACTTTGGTCTAATGATGTGAAGCTATCGGCCAATGAGCATGGCGGGGGTATCAGCAGCCACCGGAAATCATCTGAGGCATGCCACCCATAGGATGAATGGCGGAATGACTACTATACAGACACACCCACCAGCACAATACCCACCTTTACACGTGACACTGGGAGTGCAGGGACACACACTGGAAGTCAGAAGGCTGAATTTAACTTCAGAAGAGAGATTTCAAGACTCAAGTTGCAAGACACAGTTAGTCCATTTCTTGTTAAAAAAAAAAAAGTTACTCTTTCTCCATATGCCTTTAAAAATAGAATTCTTCAGGATTGTCTCCATAGAAGCTTAGCTACACAGGCAGATCTTTCAGAGAACTGCTCACTCCCATGCCACTTCATTCTTCATTGAAAACACGGAAGGAACTAGCATGTGTCTACCTTTTAAAAAAGTGTTGAAATACAGAAAACACTGTAAAATGGTCATCTGAAGCTTAAAGTCCAAACCTTTTCTCCTTTCTATCAGCTTTCCCTACCAATCTCTCCTCTTTATCCACAAACACTATTTTATTTCACTGACGGTCCTACATTTTTAAAATCCAAACATACGGGATAGGTTGCCTCTCAATACCCTCACCTGTCAAGTAGGAAATCTATCGCTGCATAGTGTTGAGCCTGACGACTCCTTGACGAAATGTTGAGGCTCTGTTGATTTGGAATCATTAATGTTGTAACCAATAAACAAGAGAAGAGCAGCTGAAAGGGAAGCAAAAACATGGGCGAGCCCCGCTCCAGTTCTGTACATTAAAATTCTCTTCGCTGTGGAGCTTTTTCATCTTTCAAAACTTGGGAAAAGGGTAAGATACATGCTAATTTTTTTTTTTTTAAGTTCACACCATCTAGCAAAACCATCCAAATCATTTTGGTGTGCAGAGATTTTATTTCTAATCTTTCTGTGCAAAATGCTTTGTTAAATCCTGATGACAACTTTTATGCATAATGCATAAAATAAACTTTGCCAAAATCTAAGGCACTTTTAAAAGCATGTAAACCCCTTTAGAAGCAAAATGACACATTACAGGGCATGTTGTCGCAGTACGCTGGGAAAACCACACTGCAAGTTTGACGGCGGTGAGCATTGTGCTCATATCATTAACTTCCAAATGTCTAATATGTGTAGTTACCTTGGTTTACTTGCATTCAAAATTACATGCTATTTCTTATGAGATTCTTCATCTATTGATGCCTAGTTTATGTACTACATAAATTCAGCTTTGTCTTCAACAATTCTGGGAATCCTCACATTTTAAAAAGACCCGATTTCACATAACCAAGAATATCTTGTTATTGACCCCAAAAAAATAATTTAAAAAAAATTGTGTGTGTGTGTGTATGTATGAATTAGTATGTCTACACATGAATCTATCATTTGATATATGAAATAGGTAACTCCAGTTAAAATCTTATGGCTGTTTTTGCTTATTTAGAACCATAAAAATAGAGACGAGGAAGGAAAAAGACTTAGCATTCAAAAGGAGGTACTATAAATCCTGCCATGCAAGAGCCAAATAAAAAAATAAATAAATAAAAATCAGAATAATAACAATATATCACTAGCCAGTGTCACTAAAATGATTTGTTTTACTCCTCTAATCTCTACCGTATCTAAACTGACTATAATAAATGAATAATTGCTCTGAATACAGAGCAGTTAATTGAAAAACCGTACCAAGTATAAAACCAAGAAATCATAACACAAAATACAAGGTTTCATCAGTGTTTAGGAACTTGTCTTTGTCAATACTTTTAAGATTCAGTGTAAATGATATTGTTTACTATCATATGTCATAGACCATCATGAATTATGTTAGATGTCCCATGAATATTGATGGTCTTAAGGTACAGGACATTGCATCAACACACATCCAGGTGTGAAATTCTGATGGAGTCTGGCTTCTTCCTGAAAGAAAATGGTGGGATCTGAAAGAGCTTTATCTTGAAAGCCAAGTTTCTGAGGGCAGGCCCTATTCAAAAGGCGTGTGCCAATTTGACAGAGCAGGCATTGCCCGGAAGGTGGAAGGTGTGGCGTCTAGCTCACAGACAGGGGTTGGTTTTTTTTCAAAGTTCCCCTCTGGACATTCCTTTACCATTGTGTGTACCAAACAATTCAAATCCTAAGAGGAGGGTGGATATCAGAACGCAGAAACAAAAACTGCATTGTTGATTTCAAACACTGTTGTCCTGGGAGAGCGCACATTTGTGTCGGCAATCCCACAGCAGACAAAATAATTTTAAGAATTAGGTGAATGAAAGCAAGGGCACAAAGACGAGTGGTTAATTATTTGGGCCAGTGAAAAAAATGTTCTTTCTGGAAAATCTTTGAAAACCTGTAGCACCTGAATTTGCATGAAAGTTATATTATATGAATATTTCTTTATTGAAAATAAAGCACTTCGGGCTCGGTTCAATAATAACAGCTTACAGGAGAGTAATTGAAGTTATCCAATTCTCTTCCTATTGAAAATGACCTACAGTATATACACACAGAGACACACACAAAAAAATCTGTCGTGCAATTTTATTGAGACTGAAGTAAAAAGGGATTGGGGTGAGGCACGGTGTGAGCATTTAACGCACACCAAATGATGATATGGTCGGGGAAAATTATCCCTTTTTCTTCATGTTCCTTTTCCAAATTCTCATCTTGTTCCACCTCCTGCTGAGCTCCTATTGACTTCAAAGAGAGGTCCATGGGGGTCCAGAGCAAGATGAGAATTTGGCCCCGCATGCATAATTTTTGTGCTCTCTTATTCATAACGTACACAATAAGCATGGATTTGAAAAGGCTCTAACAGAGGCCGATAATGGCTCCCGGACGATCACGGATCTTCTTGGTATACTAAATGATATGGCAATTGCGTCAGTGGAAACACTGAAAACTCCGAGGAAAAGACCATGCCAAGTCTTCGTTATTATCCTCGTCTAGTATTAGTACTCTTGTTAATAATAACAATATTATGTCGTATTAGACTCAAAATCTCAACACCATAACTTTCCTAAGTCCACACTCATTTCTGAATCTTTGTAAGAAGGAGGATGTATAGAAAATTTGGAAATCTTCTCGCAAGAAATCTTGTCACCTCAAGGTGCCAGAGGACGTCATGTAAACCAGCACGTGGAGGCAATAACACAAAGTGACTGCAATGATGAAGGAAGAACAAGTGGAAGAAAGTCACTTTTTATTTTATTTATTTTTTTTAAGATTTTATTTATTTATTTGACACAGAGAGAGAGATCACAAGTATGCAGAGAGGCAGGCAGAGAGAAAGGAGGAAGCAGGCTCCCCACTGAGCAGCGAGCCCGATATGGGCCTCGATCCCAGGACCCTGAGATCATGACCTGAGCCGAAGGCAGAGGCTTTAACCCACTGAGCCACCCAGGTGCCCCGAAAGTTGCTTTTTAGAATACTGGTAGGGAAGACAAGTTTCTGCATTAGAGGACTGCAAATGACACAGGAGGTATCAGAAGGGGAGGGTTTGTGCTATGGTGAGTGCTGTGAAAGGTGTAAGCCTGATGATTCGCAGACCTATACCCCTGGGGCAAATATTTAAAAAAAAAAAAAAAAGTTGAGAAGGGCTAATGCTTGGGTGGGGTGGGGAAACGTACCAGCAACATATTCCAGCGTTGTGAAAAGAGTAATTGGTATGTGGGGGTGGGGGGGCGGTGTGGAATGGAAGAGGAATAGCACCAACTCACAGCCTGATGGAATCTGACCATCTTGGGAAGCAAGACAAATACGAGATACCATGACTTCAGTTTCTTATTCACAAACGAAAGCATTTGGTCACATATAGACAAATGAGGAACAGGTAAAGATAAATCAATCTCCCTAGCACACACGTTGGTCCATCATTATTTCATCCTATGAAGTTCGTACCTAGGAATGTAGTTAATCTAATATTGCCTCTTATTTTTCACTGTCCTGTCCTTAAAGGATAATTTACCTTCTCAAACATCAATGCCTTACTCTCTATACTGTAGTATCAAAGATAGACAAGACTGTGGAACTGCTGAGCACCTCATTTACTTATGTAATTTTTAGATATTAATCATTTCAATACTTCTTGATATCCAGGGTCCTTAAAACCAATGGATTTCCATCCCACTTGAAACGCATTTGTAACTTAGATGGGCAGCAAAATTGCTGTCCCCTATTTCGAGATAAGGCCTGCAACTCACAGAAGGTAGTTGACAAACATGTAAACGGCTTCACAAGCCTATGAAGCACTTTGTGGACTGTTTGCAAAGCAGCTTCACATGTTTTATTTCCTTTTTTCCTCTCAACAGCACTGCAGGTCAGTGGAAGGGAAGAAAGTGGAACTCCCGATTACCAGAATAGCCTCCAACAGACCTCTTGGCCCTAGCAGAGAGGGCACTTCATTGAGAATTAGATATATTGCTTCTTTAGCCATTTACTTTCTTTTAGTGGAAATGTTGCATTATCCCAAGCATGTGACCTTTTCTCAGTTATTGGCATTGCTATTATCACACATGTATGCAAAAGGGAAAAAAAATGACAGTTGCACAGAGACACGACTGTAGGTTTTGGGGTGATAGTGTATATACACCCCACTTTCACTTCCTGGAGATGAACACTGTGCCTACACAATATTATCTGTTTTTCTACCTCTATGACTAGTAATGCATGTCTCTGATAACTGATCACAGAAAACAAGACCTTCTCAATATCTCCCTGTTTTTCCTTCCTTGATTTCACTATTTAAAATGGAATTCGTGGATTTGTACTTCTATGGGCCCCCAGCACCTGACGAAGTGCTTAGTATAGAGTAGGTAATCAATAAATACTTCTGAGATGAATGAATCAATCGGTGCATATATTGTGCAGAAACACCCTTTTAAAATAATTATTTGGGTCATTTGCCTTTAAGAAGTTACTCTCAACTTGAAGCCAATTGAAAATTTTCGGCTATATGATTTGTTTTCCTGATAGGCCCACTACTGTAGGCATTTAAGTGTGGGCCAGGAGAATTTAAGACGGAGGAATGGAATTGTAACCCAGGCTTTTTTGTGGTCTACCAGGAAAGAAACCTTGTCTCTGACAGGCCTTTTCTACTTGTCTTTTTTTCTACTTGCGGTCCAAGAACCCGCAGCAAAACACGACACACAGGCAAAAATCACATGTAAATGGTTGAAGCACATGGCATGCAACTGTCTTACATTCTCACAGCCTTAAGTAGTAGAAGATTATCTTTTTAACGAGGATAATTTTATTTTTCACTAGATATCTATCAAAGGAAAGATTACAACAAAGCAGCTGGAACGCTGGAACCTACATAATGTATTGCACATTTTAATCATGTTGGATAAAACACTCTTTCTATGGATATCAATTATACTAATGACTCTTATATAATACTCTCATGTGCCTACGGGATATGTATTGTCACCTCGCTTTTGTCATAAAAATAGTTAGTAGCTCTGGATCCACACTGAAGTAGTTGCTTTCATTTTTATATAATGAATGAGTAACACTGTAAAAAAAAGACATTTTATCCCATATTAGTTTAACAGAGTGAAGAGATTTCACATATGACAGTGCTAAATATACTCTTAAGCTGCTAATAAAGCCAAAGCCTGCGGGGAAAAATTCTAATGATGAGCAATGCCAGAAGTTTGTATTTCTGAAACTAAAGCAAAAATGTTCCACTTAGGTATAATTTCTAAATATCTTAAAAAGGAACAGGGATTTCTAATAATTTCACTTCCAATAAATCTCCTTAGTCAATTTGGAATCATTTTATTTGCAATAAATCTCTCCTCAGTCAGCCTCAAAGATAAGCACACTTTCTTTTCTTTTCCCATAGTGCAATGTTATGGAGGAAGCTTCTTTGAATGTGTCCTTAAAATTAATAATGACAACAGAAGGTATGATTCATAGCCACACTACTATATGATTCCTTTTTGTCAACAGAACAAGAATTTCTGCTAGAATGGTTGAAGATTATTCACCTAAAAATAAATAAATGAACACTTGACCAAGTTCCTCAGGTTGTGTTTCAGAAATGCCTCAGCTGAGGGTCCATCAGCATTCCCATTCTTCAGCGTACCTGCTAGCAATGCTAGAGTTAAGGCTTTATGAGAATTTCCATTATAAACTTCTAGTTTCCAGATTTAATAAATCAGTCATAAAAATGTGCTCAAAGCTGAAACTTGGCAAAGCAATTTAAAGAAAAGAGAAAAACTTCTGCCTGGTCATTTTTAAGTTACACAAGTATAAAAAGATACAGCTGGGAAGGAGTCTCAGAAGCATACCCTTACAAATAGTTTTGAAGGCATATGATTTTAATTATATAGAAAATTGGTCAAGTGATTGGTCCACAGTATAGTCAGAATATTTGGGGTGGTTTGAAGAAAAAGGTAAAATAATGAAGTTATTTAAATTCCACCTAGAAGCTTTTAGATGTGCATTTTCAATGTCATATTCTCTTCAGTTCATCAGAGTTTTTGAAAAAAAGCACTGGATCATCACTTGCGTCTCCTTTTGTTCAACTAAATATAGTATGCATCTGAAAAGATCTTGGAAAATTCTAAGTACTAGTATTTATGCATGTATACATTTAATTATTTAGGTAGCAAAACAATTATCTGCATGAGAGAAATTTCCGTTTCCCCAATTTATCTTTAAAAACTCACTTCTAAATTTTGTGGGTTAACTCATTTAAATATGTCGATAGATCCATTTGAACACTAAATCTTCTAGTACATACTGAGTGCCTCTTGGATTCTACTAATACAATCAAATAGAATATTTGTTAGTTGGCTATGTCTTCTGTCCACATTCAATGGCCATCAGAGGCATTGGTGATTTTGCATCATTGATCTGAACTTTAATACATCAACATGAAGTCTAAGAAGAATTCCATGAGGCAAGAGTCTTTATAACTTAAATTTCTTCCTTTTCTCCAAAAATGGACACATTAATTCCTTCGTGCTTATATATTTAATTTTTGACTGTTCAAAACTAATTCTGAAGGTTCATGAAGCGGTTATTTTTAAATTTTTGCGCCTGTCCATGATGAGATTGGTATGTTAAAAGAATGGCTTAGCTAGGAAGTGAGCCTGGCCAGCTGTGCACAATCCTTATCTTGATTTGGCTTCCTTTTCTAATCACTTTTATATATTTAGAAATAATATCTTTGTTTCTTTGTGGGGGAAAAAAATCCTTAAAATAAAGGTCACTGGTACTGAAAGTAACATAGACTAAAAGTAATAATGATTAGTCATAAAACAGAGTGATATAATATAGTGTCTTTGTAAATGGACTGCCTGGATTCAAATCCCAGATTCATTCATTTTCCATTTGTGTACTCTGGGCACATTATTTATTTACTCTAAAGCTCAATTTCCTCATTTGAGAAAAGGGATGACAATAATAATGCTTCCTCATAAGTTTTCTGAGAATTAGTGACTTTCAGCACTTCCTAGAGTGCCTGACACAAGATAAGCACCCAGTAAACTATTTATCATCATCATCATCATTAGTATTATTATAATTGTTATTACCATCACCATCAACATTATCATTACCACCAAGGAGTTATTATAGAAGTGGTCCCAAATAACTCCCACCAAAGCATCCCAAGATTTTATAGCTCCCACCCTCCATGTCAAATAGTTTTTATCCCATCTCCTACCTTTAAGTTCCTTTTGGCTTCTCTATGCTCACTCTCACTCAACCCTTTAAAGTCTAACTTTCAAACACAATAGTTTGCCCCTGTTAAATGAAACCAAGGATTTTACATCCATCTACTAGTCAACAGCAGGAATAGTCCAAGACTTGGAAAAAGATTTAAAAATCATACTCGTCAAATTGGTATATGACAAAGCTGGCATTCTATGTTAGATGGCAGAATCAAGATTATAGGGACCTGACAGACAAAAATGATAGGTTGAAACTAACATGGTGGTCAAATCACAGTTCGAATATTGGATTTAGTTCTGGGCAAGAAAAAACTGAATTGTACCCAAAAATCAATTAGAATGAGAAGAGGACATAAAAACCCCAATATCTGAGGAAAGAGTGAAATATTTGTAAACACTTTGCCCAGATAAAGCTAGGGCAGTCAAGAATATGTTTTTCCAAACATTTGAAAGGCTTTGATTTGGAATAGTTATTGTTCTTATTCTCCAAAAAGTTTGACCAGTAGATAGGTAGAGAGGTAGATTAAAAATCATTAAAATGAAAATTTTTTTTCAAATAATTAGGAATTTCTAAAAGAGATGATTACCCTTAAGAAGTGTTAAGTTCCCAGTTTTCTCACCTTGATTTTTGTATTTTACTTTTATTCTCATTAGGCAAGGACAGTGACTAGATGTATTTTATATGCTGACCTCTGTTCTGACCTCTGGATCCAAATCTCCACTGGAATTCCAATAGGTCCCTCAAAGCAGATTCACTATCTGAATACCTCAATATGCTCCTATTCTGGGCTGCATATCCCATTTCTCAGTCACCTAAGATAGAAACAAAAGGTCCAATTTCTCCCTATTCATCTTGATGATGATGACGACTACAATGATGATGATGATGGCAAATACTTTCTGATGAGTTTTTACTATCTGAAGTCAATGTGCTAAATCTTACATTCATAACTTTACATAATCTTTATAATAGCTCTGTAATGTGTACGTTATTATTATTCTCATTTTATAGGGGAAGCTGAAGCTCTGGAGGTTAAGCAGCAGAACCTGGATTTGTAGTCAAGGGTATCTGACTCTAAAGTCTTTATGATTATCTCCTCTACTATAAGCCTTTCCAATTAGTTATCTGTTCCAGCTTAGAAAGTTCCTCACTGCAGGCCTTCTCCCTTTTCATCCCCTCTGCAATCGAGGGAACTCTGGCCCTTTGCATGGCTGGTTTCTTCTCTTACCTTTCATGTGGCAGCTTCTATGTCATCCTAAGAACACCCCCTTCACCCTATTCTCACGGTACCCTGACCATAGTGTTCATAAACATCAGTGTGTGTATATAAATATACGTGGGTGTGTGTGTGTGCGCGCGCACTTGTGTGTGTGTGTGTATATATATATATATATATATATATATATATATATATATAGCATACACACACATGTTTATATATGTTGCCCAATTTTTTAAAGAAATGGAAGCTCCATGGGGAGATTTGCTCTCTTGCTCTTTTCTGAATCTCCACCACCAAGAGTATTGACATCCGCTTGCACTCAATACTTGTTGATTAATGGTTGTGGGATACACATTTTACCCTGGCCCCTCATGTGTAGTCTTTCTACCACTTGATATGGTTTAATCTCTTATCATCTCATCTAGACAACACTAATTGTCAGTCCTCTTGCTTCCAGTCCCTTTTAGCTTGAATACAAATACAGAAAGAATCATGTCCCCTGCTCAAAACTCTTCAATGGCTACTCTTTGACTAGAGAATAAGTCAAAACTTCTAAAAGTGGAATTGAAAACATGATATTAACACTACATCTGCAGCCCCTGAGATTTCAGCCGTACTTCACTACCAGCACTGTGTGAGCAAGCAGTATAATATCATGTGCTTGTGTCTCTTTGTGCTGCTCTGCCCCAGAAACACCTTTTTACCTCTCCTGAAAAAAAAAATTCTTTTTTTTTATTAAATATTTTTATTTATTCATTTGACACAGAGAGAGAGAGATTACAAGTAGGCAGAGAGGCAGGCAGAGAGAGAGGAGAGAGGAGGAAGCAGGCTCCCCGCCGAGCAGAGAGCCCGATGTGGGCCTCAATCCCAGGACCCTGGGATCATGACCTGAGCCGAAGGCAGCGGCTTTAACCCACTGAGCTACCCAGGCGCCCCCAAAAAAAAAAAAATTCTTTAGAAATCACCTCTTCTGCAAAAGTTTTTCTGGCTCCATCTTCCAGAGAAAAGTTAGGCATTCCCCTACCTCCATCTGTTTCCACTGCATTTTGCCCATTATTTTCTTTAGTATTTATGGAATTGTATCACAGTTAATTATACACTTTGCATGTGTTGCCAGCTAGAGTTAAGGGTACATTGCAGTCACATAATAGTTGCTTAACAAATGACTATATTTTGAATAAAAGAGAAAGTTGAGCTAAATGATTTCCTATGTCCTTTCATATTTAATATTTTAAATATCTTTACTGATTTTGTTATTTTTAAATTGGAAACCACTTTGGTAGCCCATGGAAAATTCTTTTAAATTTTGATCCGTGTCTACTCATTAAAGGTGTTAACTTTAAAGAAAACATCTATAGTGCCAAAAGTGGGGAAGAAACCCAGATACAGAAATTCTTGAGTTCTTTACTGTTAACTTCGATTGAGCAATTACATTTTTGTTTAAATTAAAAATCTCCTTATACTTTTCTAGTGAAAATTTAAATGGACAAATCTTTTGGGAGGTCAAGTGGGCAATATATATTAAGAGCACTATAAATGCTTATGGTCTTTGACCCAGAATTTGACATCTAGGAAATAATAAACTAGGAAGAATAAAGTTACAAAATCAATTGTATTATTAATTTGTATTGTGTTATATATGATTTTATTATCATACTACAATACCTAAATAAGATTGGAAACAAAGTTTCATAACAAAAAAACAAAGAATAGTTAAGTTAATTAGCATACATCCATACAATTAGAATATATTTTTAAATAATCAAGAACAAGAAAAAAATAGTTGTAATGATATGAAAAAAGTAGCAACTAGTGTTCACCATATAATCCCAAATATATACACACATACATATGCATATACACATAGGTATACAGACATATACTTGTGTCTGAGATAGAGTGATAGAGGAAGAATATTAACAGGGCACCTGGGTGGCTCAGTGGGTTAAAGCCTCTGCCTTCGGCTCAGGTCATGATCTCAGGGTTCTGGGATAGAGGCCCGCATCGGGCTCCCTGCTTGGCGGGGAGCCTGCTTCCCCCTCTCTCTGTCTGCCTGCCTCTCTGCCTCCTTGTGATCTCTCTCCCTCTGTGAAATAAATAAATAAAATCTTAAGAAAAAAAGAATATTAACAGATAATCTCTAGGTGATAAGACTATGTGCAATGATAATTTTCTTCTTTATTTATTATTTATGTATTTATTTTTCTTCTGTCTATATTTTCCAGCTCAGCAAAAAAGGATATATATTTCTTACATCTGAGATTTTAAAAATATGGCACCAGGACAATCTAAACACTTTCAACTATTTAGAATCCTCCCTATATTGAAGCCTAGTATGATTCTTAGCAAACAGTACACTTTAAGCTTTGTTTCAAACAAATGTTCCCTCCACACAAAGTACCTTCCATTCAGCATAAGTTATAAGATGTCTTCACAAGTTTTAACCAAATAGCTCAGTAAAAAGTGATGTAAAGAAGGGAGTAAATCTAAGAAACAAAGAGCATATATAACTTCTGGATAAAGTTGACATATGAAAGTGATAAATGGTTAACATAATGTACCAAGAAGAGAGGGACATGTGTGGGAGAGATGCCCTAATATATCATATGTACATGTATGTACATATTCATATCTAAGTAGAAATGCAAAATATATCCCATCTGTTTTCACCCTCTTTTCATCCTCTTCAGTTCCTCAAACAGCTGGTTGAGCAGCAGTGTACTTTCTTGGCAATCTCTTGTTAGAGGAAGAGAATGGCTTCCGTTATTGCCTTGATGGACCAGAGGTGGTTAATGGGGCCAATCCAAGATGACAGCCACTGTCACAGTGTAAGCATATATTTTCTGGCATAATGAGTGGTCCTGGGTTGTTGACTCAGTCTTTAGTTATTGTTCCTGCCAGGCACATTTTGTCTATCTTTAGTTCTAAAATATTAAAGTGTCAGGACACTTGTAACAAATACCTATCTAAAATAAGGTGGTAGAAGGCAAGAGATACACACAGATTGATCTCACTGCAGTTACAACTTCATACATACTGCCTGACTAGTTTGATGTTATTTGGTATCATCACCCAAAGTATCTGCAAGATTCAATCACAACAGCAAATACAGCTTTTTGAGTATTGCTATTTCGTTCATATAAAAAATAAGTTCCTTTTGATTCAAGTCGGATGGCCATCTTCTCAATGTGTCTGTGTCTGTGGTCAGTGGAATATTCCTTCCATTAGCAATATTCAATAATATGTTGCAAAGGGAAGAACACTATAGGAACAATAAGATCTGGGTTTGGGTTCCACCTCTGCTCCTAATCAGTTGTGTGATTTAGGACATGTCATTAAGCTCAATCACCTTCAAATTTATTATCTATATAAGTTAAAAAGTAGTGGAACCCTAGAAATCTATGTTTCCACCCCATGGCTCTTAACTAGGCAAAATTTTGTGCCCAACCCTTCCTCCTCACCACCCACCCATCCATCTAGAGAACATTTAGCAATGTTGGGAGAAATTTTTGATAATGTCACAACTTGGGAGAAGGAGCTACTGGCATCTGCTGGGTAGAAGCTAGAGATGCTGCTAAACACCTTACAATGCCTAGGATAGCCCCCCAACAAAGAATTGTGTGGTCCCAAATACCAATAGCACAGCTTTGAGATGGCCTGCTCTAACCTCCAGTTGCACTCTATTATAGGAGAGAAATTCAAATGAGTATTAGATGAGAACTTTAAACAATTACTTTTTTAGGGTATTTAAGTTTGAACATTGATAATTGGATTCTAGACTTGCTCAGGTGATGGTTAGTGAACTTCATCTTTTTAAAGATGGAACATATCTAGAAAAATCTAGAGCATCACCACTGATTTCAACTGTCACAATTGCTTAATTAATGTGGGTTTATTCGTATAAAATTAGTCATTTACGCCTGAAACACCCATTGCATTTTCTCTTATCTCAGTAAGAGCAGTTAAAAAAAGCATCTGTTTTCACATCACCAAATGCCTTAGCAACATAAATGTGAAACAACTTGGAAATCAAAGTGGGCTTATCTATAGGTTGGTCTATTAAACAGTTGACCACTTACTTGATTATTTTCCCTAACCCTGAACTTGGTTATTTTTTCCGACACTAAGCTTGTCAATGGCCTCATCTTATTGCAGTGATGTGAGAGTTAGAAGACAACATATTCTTTTGGGATTTCATTGCTAACAGGGGTAGAGAAGATTCTAACATAAATGATCATTAATCAAATACAAAGACTAGGAAACGTCTACATTCAAAGTTCTTCTTAAAAAATTATTTTAAAAGCCAGAATTTTATGAGATTAAGGAAAGCCATATATAAAAGATGTTTGTTAATGTGTCTGCTTTTCTTTAACAGGAGAGCATTGAAAAATCTGTTACACTAACCCACACTGTAGTTTGATGTGTTCTTTGAAACAAACATGGAGAGAAAAATCTGCCTTATCTTTTTTCTTTAAAATTGCAACGATTTTGAAATCATTCTTGTCACCATGGATCCTCAAGAACAATAGATTCATAATGAAAGTTTCTACCACTCACCTTGAAGATTTCAGCATAGATGCTGTTAGCTTCAAAGGTTTTGTTTTCAGTTGGTTTCTGGTGTTGCCTCACCCTATCAATATGGTGACAGGAGGGTAAGTTGGCCTTAGATAGGAAGCTCCAAGATAGAGTTGCAAACACATATGAAAACGCATTCAGTAAGTCTTTGCTGAACGGGTCTTCTGAAAATCCTTCAATAAACACAAAAGGACTTTTTTACATTGATCAGTTTAGATCTCAATGGGTCCCTGAGTGTGAGGACTATAGAAAATTGTGGAAGAGGAACTTGAGGGGCAGGGCAGGGGGTCATGGGAGCTAGGGAGGGAAAAAAATGAAACAAGATGGGATCAGGAAGGAGACAAACTATAAGAGACTCTCAATCTCACGAAACAAACTGAGGGTTACTGGGGGGTGGGAGAGTAGGGATAGGGTGAATGGGTTATGGACATTGGGGAGGGTTTGTGCTATGGTGAGTGCTGTGAAAGGTGTAAGCCTGATGATTCACAGATCTGTACCCCTGGGGCAAATAATAAAAAAATTAAAATTAAAAAAAAGATATAGAAACAAAAAAAAAAAAGAAGGAAAGAAAATTGTGGAAGAACTGAATGAACTTGTATTTTATAGGGATCCGAGAAATGTTGGATAGATGTATTCATATTTGACCATCCTACCATTCGTTCTTCATGTCACAGCCTTTCCTTTGAAGTTCTGAGTAGATACTTCCATTTCTTTCACTTATAGTTGATGCAATTTTAGAAAGCTCTAAAAGCCTTGTACTAACAGTCAATCAACTCTTAAAGTACCTCGTCATTCTTGTCAAATCAGCCTTAATGTTTCTTGGCAGAAAATCCAATTGTTTCAATATTGGTGGACTTCAAAGAAACCCCAAGTTAATGCTGAGGAGGATTCTCCATTTTCTAAAAGAAAGACTGGTACAAATGCTTTAACTAGATTTGAGTGTTCAGCCTTTAGTCTTTTGACAATATAAACTTTGCTATGCCGGTCTGATATCATAGACAGAGCACTGGACTTGAGGATCAAAAGATCTGCCTGAATCACAGCTCTGCCATCCAACAGTGGTGGGTCTTTAGGTATAGTACTTTGCATCACTGGGTTTCAGTTGCCATTATGGGATAACAACACCTAATTTATGGGGCTATTGTTGGCATTAAATGAAAAATTGTGAATGTACTTTGTATATTGCAAGTCACTATACAACAGTTATATTATAATCTCTGCCTTTAAAAATACATTGAATGAATACACAGAAGATTAATCCAAGAGTAGAGGTGGTAGAACACACATCATTGTGACCCTGTGTATTAATATCATAACAGCACAGTTTTTCTCTGGATTACAAACAACCCATTTACATAAACTGTGGAGGAAGAACAGCTCCTGCTACCCAAGAATGTTTTTATCTTTTTTTTCCTTAATATAAAATGTGTAGCAAGAGGATGATCTCATGAGCTTCTATTTTTGGAAGGGAAAAGACTTTATAAACTATGGTACACAATAGGAAGGGACCTTTGCCAGGACAGATAGCACTGCTGAAGAAAGTGGTTCCCAGTATTCAGAAGCAGAGCTTGAATACATACTCTTGTGTAAACAATGTTAGGTGTAAGAGCTGTAGGTGAAATAAGATTTGCCATCACGGTTACACTTCTGGTTTCCAAATCTGTGCACGAGAAGACTTTACAGACAGCCTCTGAACCCAACCATCACACATGACATTCTCTCTGTAGGAAAATGTGTTTTTGATACACACAAATACATTTAAATAAACATTTAGAATTCAACTCTGCTCAAAGTTAGAGATTGCTTGTATAATCAATTAAATATAAATGGTGTTTCAAATTCTGCCAGGGGTAGATTTCCTAAGGATGGAATCAGGGACTTGACAGCTAGTGAATTCATAATGGTAAACTGCTGCCCATGATGCTCTATTGAGAATCCAGATATCTTGGGAATGGTCTCAACCTGCTTTGGTACAGATCACCTTTACTTGGGTGTCTTTCTATTACCTTATATTGTGCTTTTCTAATGAGATAGTGAGGTTTTTAAAAAGATTTATTTTTTTATTTGAGAGAGAGAGAATGTGCACTTATGCATGAGCACGTCAGGGAGGGGCAAAAGGAGAGGGAGAAAGAATCCCAAGCAGACTCCACACTGAGCATAGATGCCAATGTTGGGCTCAATTTCATGGCCCTGAGATCATGACCTGAGCAGAAACCAAGAGACAGATGCTTAATAAACTGTGCCACTTAGGTGCTCAATGAGACAGTATTTCAATACAAATTTCCACTTGTTTGAATAAGAGAAGGCAGCCAATGGAATTGGCCTTTTTCTTCTTCATCGCCAATGACTCCACTCTTAAACCTTAGAGCTCTTCACAACCTGACACAAATAGTATTAAAGGAATCCCTTTTAAAAATTATGAATAAATTAATGACTATGATCCAGATGATTCTATCATCTCAGCTGTTTCTCTTTATGCCAGTTAATAGCTGTGACTCAATCATTTGTGTGGGAAGGTGCAATAACTCTCATGAGTACAAATATCATGTCATATTAAACTCGGCTTATTGTAACCTAATAGACCCAACCTAATTCTGTTTCTCCAGAAAATAAGTCATAAATACTGGCATAAATTTTCACATATATTTTGTAGTGTCCTAAATGTGCCAGATAGTTTGCTAAATATGCCATGGTACCTTTGCATAATCTGTTCCCTCTGCCTGGAATCCTTCCCTCCTTGCCTCTCAGAACAACTCTGCCCACTTTCTTTCATAGTGTCTTCAATCCAAGCTAATCTGCATGGTCTTCCCTACTCCCTCCAGTCCTGCCCCAGTCCAAACACAATCTCACTTGGTCCATGTGTTACTCTCCCATAGCACTTTGCACTTAGTTCCACTAGCACTTACACTGTCATCCTATAAATACTTGTTTACAGACTACTGAGGACAGAGAATACATTGTTCATCTATAGTAACTACAGAATAAACTATGAATCAAGTAAATAGTCGATCATTCTTTTCTGATATGAGTAAGTGGTATTGAGTGTCAAGTATTGTGCTCATGGTGTTTCAGCTTCCTGACAGCTTAAGAAGTTTCATAGGGTATTCATTAATCTCGTCTATTTTTTCATTCAGGAAAAAATTCAATATGTATTTGTGGTTTCTGTATATCCACTGTATGGACATGAGATGATGGACTCTACATTATCCATATCCCCCTACCTTATTTGAGTCTCTCACTGGAATCCTGAAGTCATAATTCTACTCTGGTGTTCTGGATCCCTACCTGAGACTCATTTGGAAGTCTGGTTCCCCAAGAATAGGTCAGCAATAAACTTGAATTTGTTGGGCTCTCAGCAATTCTGCTCACTACTTGTGTAAATTTGAGAATGCTACTTAAACTCTTCAGACCTCACATCTGTAAACTGAGAATGATACCTATTTCACAGGGCTGCTGTATGTAAGACAATATGAGTAGAACACCCTAGAGAGAGCCTGCATATGACGGGAATCAGTTTTATCTGCTTGTTTTCCTTGTCTACTCCTGTCCTCCTTCAACAGCTAAATGTGATGCAACTATATTGGAGATAATCTTAATGGCCACTATAATTCTACCAAGGGAGAAAAAGTGAATATAAAAGTGGAGATTTTTAAAAACATAGATTAAGACACCTGATTTGAAAAGGACCTATAATCTCAAATACCTTGTTCATTCATTTATTCATTTATTCATTCAAGAATATTCGCTAAATGCCTAAGGTCTAGAGAGATTAAGCATACTTTGAATATAAAGCACTTAAGACAGATAATATTTTTTACACTATTTATTTATTCACTTATTTATTTATTTACTTGTTTGTTTGTTTACACATACACACCCTACTTCTTATACCCTAGGTTTTTTTGGCTAGACCAAGAAGAGTAGCAACATTTGTAAACTTCTATAACAAAGCTAAATAACCAAAATTTGACTACAAAGTGCCTCTCTCAACACAAACAATATTTTTTACCCTTATAGGGCATTCTGTCTTGTGGCCTTCAAACTATGAAGAAATCCAATGCTTGAGGTTACACAGAAAGCTGGGAACAGTTTATATTTTCTAAGCATAAAAGCCTTTTATAGTTTCTTAACTGAGACGAAAGTTTCATGTTGGATTGGTTCCCAATAACATGTTTTAAGGTTATCACAATGTCTTGTACATAGTGACTACTCAAGAAACACTTATTGAATTAATGAAGTTTTAAGAGAGCCTTTATTTATTTTAGCTCTAAAATGCCTTGGAAGACATTTCAAGCCAAAGAAAAGCCTTCGAAATAGTCATTGAATGCTGACGGAAGAGCAAAGAATGTGAATTTCATGCATTGTGCCAGTTCTTCCGCCTCCACTGGAAAAAAACAGACAGGTTGGCTATCTAAATAAACAAAAATTTTTCACAGCTGGTGATTTTTGGTATTTAATTATGAGATGAGAAGGAACTGTTTTTTTTCACCGGGGAGGAACATGAATTGGTCTCACCCACTAGAATGATTTGGAAAGTGTGTTTTACTGGAATAAGTGACACAAGAGAAAAAGGATAAAACACCCACCCACTGGTACATGAGCATACTAAACATTCATTCCATTGAGCTTACTGGGAACTTCCTCCTTTTTGCTTTTTTGGAGAGACCTGGGAGCCTTCCTATTTTGTTTTGTTGTAGCTAGATTGGCTAATGGTGCTTCATTGAGGGTCTCTGCACTTAGGATGCATCTGTATTTCTGCAGGGAGTGAGGCTCTCACTGCATCAGATGATGAAGAATACCCTTGCTCCAATGCCCACATGGCATTGTGCAATGTTCACTGAGGCAACACTAACATCATGCTCTGCACTGGAACGATGGTAAAATTGGGGAGCTAGATGTGTACTTAGGATTTCTTAGTTGTTTGATCACATCGATGAAAGGATATGCAATCAATCTCCCTCTAAGACAGTGAGTGGTATTGGCCATAACTCATTACTCCGTCAAGGATTTGGCATTTCAATCGATGGGAAATGATGTGTGATCATTCTAATTTATTATACATCATTTCCCATCAATCGACGAGCTGAAGCCTTGACATAATAAGTACTTACAGACACTGTCAATCATTCCTGGTCCAAATACCTCCCTGTGCTGCCTTTTGGGATATCCTCAAATAGTCATGAAAATGGAATGTGCCCCAAAATCACAAATGCAATGATTTCATTCAACAGAAGACTTTGAGATGACCTCTTACTGGGGGATTCCATCAGCAATTGCTTAAACACTGGACCATCCACCAAGGTAAAAGGGATGAAACTGATGAATATTCAGATTAGCCATGATTTTCCTCCCAACTTGCCCAAGTGGGATTCAAAAGATGGTGGTATTGCTAGAATCAAAGGGGTATACTACCGTCTTCAAAAAACACCAATCTCCTCCACCTCAAAAATTTAGTCAACTCAAAAAATTTAGCATTTCCTGAGAGCTTTTTGGAATAAAATCAAAGCACATTGATCTTCCCACCCTTTGTCACTGTGGTGAATGACATCACAGGTGAGCAGATCACCAAATAGTATCAAGATAGCAGAGCTCATGAATTACTGGTACTTCTCAATAAGATCCCTCAGCTGTTTTTACTGCCTATACTGAAGCAATGGATGAGAACTGTCTGGTTTGATTAGTTCTATTTGTTTGAAATTTGATTCTTATGAAAATCAAATAATGAAAAAAATGCTCAGATGCATGCACTAAAGCAAGAGCATTCAAAGTCATGATTTTGGACATTGCAATACTGCATATGGTTTTCATAGTGACTCCAAAAAACTGTCCACCTCTTCACCTGAGCATTTTTGATATTCTGAAAGTATGTCACAACATTTTCAATTTCTACTTTGTAATATTTTTCAGGAACAAAACCATATTCCCATGAGACTTTGTATTCCTAGTAGGGGGATTTTTTATTTTCACCAGCAGCAAAAGGAGCATTTTCTGAGGAAAAAAGGGTGATGTATTCTCTATAATTGACACACATAGCAACACTTTTGTAAGGACAGAAGGAAAAATGCTGCATTTTGGCTAGAAAGAGTTACTTTTTTTTGCCTATGAATATCTTCTTTTAAATATCTGGGAAAATAGCAAGTAAAGCCAAGCTGCAGAGGTCTTTTCATTCTTAATAAACTTTAAAAAAAAAAAGAAAGAAGAGAAATAAACTCTACATGATTTTTTTTCACCAGCAACATTTGTGGTATCAGCTTCTTTTTTTTTTTTTTTTTTTTTAAGGATCCAGCTGTGGAAGCCTGATCAGATCATTCTGGAGGAAGCCTAGCACAGTGCTTTCCATGCGCTGTATGAGTATGATCTGGAAGTCAGTTCAGGAAGTCTGTAAAAGCATCACCAACAAAGTTTGCTCCCACCCTATGCAAAGGCCCATACCCAAGAGATGAAAAAATGACAAACTAATACAATGGATTTTAATAAAATCTTTCTCAGTGGATTTCAAAGCATTCATTAGCTAATTCCATCCTCACAATTTGCTTAAGCCAATAACTTTCTAGTCTTGGGGGAAAATGCCCTTCTCATTCCTCCCAGCACCAGGGCTTCCTCTTCCCTTCCTCGTCAGCAATCAGTGGGTCTTGGCAGAACCAGGGCTTACTGGGGAGCCAGCTGGTTCCTTTAGCTCTTCATATGCTCTGGGGCTTATCTAAGCTAATGGAGTATCACAGTTCATTATGCACCTTCCTCCTCTACCCCCCGTGAAGAAGCTCCAGTGTATATCAGGTTTGGGGCAGGAGGCATCACTGCCACTGAAGCTGCCAAAAGGAGCAGCCAATATCCTATGGAGGAGCTAAGGGATATCAATATTTGTAAGAAAACCTGTCCTGACCCCAGAAGAAGGCTAGAAGGCATTCCAAGGATGCGGGAGAATTAGCATCAGCTACTCATTCTACTTTGCTCTACATCTGTAGGGAAGCAGCAACCAGCTATTCATCTCTCCCTATGTGCCAAACATGCTAAACTCTTTACACATATTAGCTTATTTAGATCTTAAGACAAACCTAAAAACTCGGTACTGGTACTGTTCCTGTTTTTCAGATGAGGAAGCAGAAACAGGGACTGCATAGGCAAAATACCTTGCCTGTACTCACATGGCATGTGAAAAAGAGTTGGCATCTCAAAAATAAGCCCATCTTCTTACCTGTTATTCAGTACAATCTTTAAGTAAGAAGAGCTGTCCTTCAATTCAAAGACAAAGGCGAAAGCCAGTTAAGGAGGATTTTGTTTTGCAGGGAAAGAAGAATAGCAAAGAACAGAGCAGGGAAATAGCAGCCATCTAAATGATCAAAAATAAGCTTCCAAATATGGTACAGAAAGTATAAACTAAAAAATCATAAAGGCATCCTTATGATAATAAGGGTCATCTCTTAGGACACCTTTTTTTTAAATAAATATTTATTTCTAGAGAAGAAAAGGTATAAGCATTCAAAAACTCATTTTCAGAAAAAAAGATTATAAAAAGACAACCTTTTTTCAAAAAATCTGAAGCAGAATCAATCACAGTCCATGCCACTTGGTAAGAAGTGAGGCCACTGCTTTAGAACCTTCACTAACAAAAGAAACAATGTCTAGAGTGAGTGCTCACATGTAAGGTTTGAGTCTGATATGATTTGAAAAGCTGGAGTAATAAACTCCTGAAAAATGGGGTTTGGTAATGAGCAAGCCTTTAACTATATAGACATGTTGCCAGGTACCACTTTAATAAACTATTACAAATGATCGATGCAAAGGTGTTTCCAACAGCTGTTTATGCAATGTGGCTGGAAGAATTCTTCCATAAAGAAGCTGTTAGTGGGAAAATTGGCTATGCATGGTTGTGATGTCAAATCCATACATAACAAACTTTTTCCTGTCAATCAACAATCTTGCCATAAATTAATCCATTTATAACAAGCCTTTTTGAATTGACAGCTTCGATGTGAATAATAAAAAGGACTCTTTAAGGAAAGTGAACTCAGAATGGCTTTTTGCAACTCTTTAACACATGCAGAGAAGTGGCAAAGCCTTGTGACTTTTAATTTATATTGAAAAAGGTTGGCAGCAGCTCCAAACACCAAAGTAGCTTTCCAAAAGCAGCTGAATACAACAAAACCAGGGAGAACTGTCAGGTTTGGCTTATAGAGGATAAGCAGGACCTGCTCATATCTAATGATAGAAGCAAATGCAGGTGCATTTCCCTTGACTGTCCCAGACATAAAGATCAAATGTAGATGTAGTTGCTATGTAAACATACTCTTGTATGCCTTCTGGCCAATGAGGTGTTGTCACACCAGCAGGTGAGTGTGTCTGTGTGGCCACTAGCATCGCAGTGGGCCCATCAGATAGACCCTTAGACCCTCCTGTCAGATTCTAGTGTCCAGGCTCTTGACCTTGCCTCTCCTCACATTGTTACTCAAGCTCAGTTATCTGTGGTTTCTGATGTGGTTTCCCAACAAGTTTAATTCCCAGAAATCGAAGGGTTGTAAAAAATGCCTACATGACAGCAGGTGTGTGCTTCTATGTTCTGGGTAGAACTATACCTACGGCAAGAGTTGTGGTCCTTAAAGGCAACTAGAGGTGGGATGCCATAATCTCTTCAAGAATCCTCAATCCAACATTTTTAACTGCTAAATTTTACCTTCATATAGTACAATGGCCCCTAATATCATCACTAGAAAAAAGAGAAGTTGGCTATTTTTCATGCCTAACTTCAACATGCTACTTCTGGCTAAATAACATTTATTTCTGGAATGAGGGGTTTCTTCCTCCAAAACTCTTTTAGTGCAACATTCCTGCTGTTTTCAATCCTCTTTTCACCTTTCTATTTAATCAATCTAGTCAAAAAGTAGATATGAATAAATTAGTGTAAGCAGGAATGAAAGCCAAAAAAATTTTAACACACCAATAAGATTCTTGCAATGCATTGGTAGCTTTATATTTTGTTCTCCTGCACTGGATGAGAAACTCACTTTAAATTCTTCACAATTTATCCTTGTAAGTTTGCCCTTGAAAAGAGAACACCCATCCTGGACCCTAACCAAGGCATTTCTCTTCATAGATGCCCTGTCCTGCCTGCCCCTCTCTATTAAAGAAGGTTATTCTGAAATTCCTTTGTTCTTGTTCTGCCCCACTGGCTAGCAAGTTTGCTGAATTGCCCATCTGCTTCCAGTTGATCATGCCCCTTTGCCTGGTGGACCTGTCCAGCCAGATCCACATGGAGACACAGGCAACCAGTGCCTAGGTCTATTTGTTTCCCAGGTGCCTATTTGGTTTCTTTTTAAGATTTTATTTGTTTATTTGAGAGAGAGAGAGACAGAGATAGCGAAGAAGAGCATGAGTGGGGAGGAGAAGGAGAAGCAGGCTCCCTGCTGAGCAGGGAACCAGACGTAAGGCTCAATCCCAGGACCCTGAGATCATGACCTGAACCAGAGGCAGATGCTTAACCAACTGCATCACCCAGGCGCGTCCCCCTCCCAGGGCCTACTTTTTTCACTGATTTGTACCCTATTTACCTCCCCCATGTCTTCATTTGGTAAAGGGCATATAGAACTCTAAATCTGTTCTGCAAAACTCTTTTAGTACCTATAATATTCCAGCTCCAAGTTCACTCAACTAGACCTCACATAATCTTTAGGGCACATGTTCTCAATTCCACCATCAGAGTTGTTGATGAAAAAAACCAGGCCTGATCATAGCATAGAGTCTAAGAGACTTCAGGGATTTTAAGATGGAGTACATTTTGAAAAGATAGTGAAAATCATTCTGGATGCATTCCTTCTCCCCTTTGGTTTATCACAATGTGTTTTATGCTGAGTAGACTCTTGTGTGTTTGTTCAGTGAATGAATGAATGGACAAAGAATTTAAAAAGTTTCTTTGGCCCAATGGAAACCACTTCTCCTAGGCAGGAAATCTAAAATGTAAAATCTCATTACATGTAGATTTAAGTTTAAATCTACTCAGATTAAGTTTCAGCATAATACAGACAAATATTTCCATTTAAATATTTCTACCTACCCTAAGGCATTCTTCTAAGTATCTTCATCAATATTCTCATCTTTTTTTTTTTTTTTTTTTTAAAGATTTTATTTATTTATTTGACACACAGAGAGAGATTACAAGTAGGCAGAGAGGCAGGGAGAGGAGGAAGCAGGCTCCCTGCTGAGCAGAGAGCCCGATGCGGGCCTCGATCCCAGGATGCTGAGATCATGACCTGAGCCGAAAGCAGAGGCTTTAGCCCACTGAGCCACCCAGGCGCCCAATATTCTCATCTTTTAACACAACTATGCATA
Source organism: Ailurus styani (assembly GCA_002007465.1). Taxonomy (NCBI): domain Eukaryota; kingdom Metazoa; phylum Chordata; class Mammalia; order Carnivora; family Ailuridae; genus Ailurus; species Ailurus styani. The sequence goes on along the minus strand of LNAC01000042.1, from coordinate 2,940,600 downwards.
ACACCACAGTGCGACCAAAAGCCAAAATGCTTGTATAGTCAAAGAGACATTTGCAGCTCTACCATTCAAAGCAGATAACGCAAAGCTATACTTATTTTTAAGAAATGCATTTGTCCAAACTGCAGGGAGTATTTTACATACTTAATGTTGAGGCTATAACAGCATGTTCATCCACAGTATTTTAGTTATCACCTAAACAAGCAGATTGGTGTCAGTCTGCTTGAAGCTGATTCTAACCTTCCTCCCATTCTTCCTTCTTTCCTTCAGTATTTACTGAGCTCTTATCACATGTAAGCCCAAGGAGGCCATGTCATCTTGCTCAAAACCAGGTGTTCCTAGCTATAGTATTCCAACTACATCCTAATGGTAGTAAAAGGTGAAATAGCAAGTTACCAGCAAGATTTCTTCTGCCTTCCTTCACAAATATTTATTGAGGGCCAGGTACTGTTCTAAGTATCAGGGTTCCATCAGTGTCAAAACACCAAAGACAGGAAAAAACCCTGACCATGATAGGAGCAGACAGATACAAACAATCCCACCAAATTCTTTATTTCAACATTTTATTTTACTGACTCTGAACTAATTCAGGAAATGGAAAAGATGGAGAAAAAGACAAAGAAAGCATGACTGAAAGAGAAACATGGGCCACAGGTCAGGAAGATGGGCCTGAGTTACGATCAGAAATTTCTACAGTTTCCTACTTTCCGTCTTTCCTGCCGTCATGATTTTGGATGCTTCATCGGCACCCAGCCATAAGCATGTTCTCTGTAGGAAGCCTAACAATATACAACAGACTAAGTTTACCATTTGTAGGTATTTGTTAAAAAGGAGAGAGCAAGCCCAAAATGGAGTCCTTGTGCTAAACCCCACATCCAGAAACCAAGACTGAATACCCAACCTAACTGTAGTTTCAACCCCCAAGGTAAGCAACCTTTAACAAGTTGACACAGAATTACCTGGTCAGCACTAGTTGAGATTACCTGCCCAGTAGACCCCTTCCATTCCTCAGGAAGGAACCTGAGGAAGGGACCTCGCTGGAAATGATGCACTCTTTGCTAACAGTTTCCTTTTTCCAGATCCTTTTTGTTTTTAAAATCCTTTCCTTTTCTACAGCTTGGTGGAGCTCCTTTCCACTTGCTTAGACGGGACACTGCCCAACTCATGAATGGTTGAATAAAGCCAATTAGATCTTCAAATTTACTCACTTGAATTATTATTATTTAACAATATTTAAGACTTCCCTCCAAATCCCTACAAAATGGAGAGCTTGTTGGCTAGATGGATAGATCAGTTGTTATCCTTAAAAATCCATGTACAATGAAGAATCACAACTGTAATCCTAGATAATTACACAGCTCCACCGCTCTCAAGGTTCACTTCAGCATTACCGCCAGCTCTTCACTGGGGGCAAGTGTCCCCTTTTGCCTGCCTGCATTGTTTCTTCATTTCACAACCCCTATTCAATTAAATGAGGAAGGGCTAGCAAAATCTGACACCAAATTTCCTGAACTTACTATTATTGGAGAACAACGCGTTTCCCAAAAAAGACATTCAGAGAAAACCGATGAGAGTCAAAAGCTTAGGTGAACATTTTCACATTGGCTCTGTATTTTTAAATTAGGAGCACGGCAAATGGAGATCTTAGGATAAAGTTACTGTAAATAAGATCTTTGTCTCTAAATGAAACTAGTTCCTCAAAACTCCTTTTTCTTTTTGACTTGAACTGTTCAGCCCCACTTTCAGTGAAATTCAATCACATTCATTAGCATTTCTAAAGATGTAAGCTACTCAAAACAGCTGCATTGTCTTTCCTTTTCAACTAAAATGCAGCTTTTCCTTCTAAAGGGAGAAATCTCCCTTTAGTTACCCGATTCTCTTTGCTTGGCACTCATAATTTTCAATGGCGGAGCCAACCCCCACGAAACAGGAAGTGCAATCCCATTTGATCTCACTTGAAAGAAATTGTAAATAGTTGGTAAGGACGGAAACAGTGGCTCAAAGAAAAATACAAAAAAATAACTGTGGAAGCAAAAAAAAAAAAAAGCAAGTAAGACAACAAAGTAATAATCATTTAAATGAACTAACCCTTTGTTCCTGGAACTAACATTCTCATTATGGGGGTATTTAATATATTCCCCATAGAAAGCCTGCTAGTGTCGGTCAGTCTTCCTTCTCTTTCATTGGCTATTTCAGCAATAGAGAAAGAAACATTTAACTTTTTAACTTCTTAGGTCTATATAAAGAACATTCCATATACGTCAAATCATAAAATTACCTTTTATATTTTTAAAAGGTGAGTACTGATGGAATTATCTTAGGAGAGGGACAAGGGTTTACTAATCTTTTTTCACTTAGGAAACCATCTTTTGTGGTGCCCAGTTAAAAATTCTGGCTGTAGTTTCATTTGTAACCCTAATTTTGTGCAGTTAAAGCCTACAGAATATGCTGTTATTTATAAAGGATAAGCCACCTTGAGAAGGGCAAGCTTGAGCTGTGTTTCAGACAAGGTTTGCCATGATCCTTTTGTTTAGCTGTCCCCCTGTGACAGTACCATTAGGTAGGTTAGAGGGTTTCACAGGGCCATGCGCTGGAGTTGAAACCAATGGGTTTCAAGTCCTAACCTAGTGAACTAAACAGGCACAGAGATCAGGAAGATAATGGGAATGCTAGAAATATGGAAACCAGTCATTTCGAGTTATATCTGAACAAAACAAAAAACAATGCAAAATTGAGTCAATCTTCTGTTTCTAGTAGATATCAAATTGAATTAAAACACTTTAATTTATAAAAAGCTGACCATAAGAACTTTTGAAGAAGCAGCAGCTCATTAGTGGAATCTACTAATAGCAGCCGGGTCTGGTGCTATGGAGAGTAGGGATAGAGGCAGTCACGGGCTCTTGCGACTGATGGATGTTTTTTAAAAAAGTGTTTCACATGTGATTTGCTCAAATTACTGCACTTGTGACATTAGTAAATCCCTAAACAGGTGTGTCAGAGCCACTTTCTATGTTTAAACTCGGCAAACCAATTCCCTTCATGGAAACTACTGCTGACCTGGGCTGAGTAAATCTCTAATAAGAAAGAAAATCTAAATCTGAGACTACAAATGATAATCAGACCTATTCTAAAATTTGTGAAATGTAAATCCTTCCTAACAGAATTTCTGACTTCATGCTTATGGGGCACGGTGAATCAGAAATGTCAAACTACAAGTGACAAGTACTTGCAGAAGTGCTTCTTCAGAGACTGTCAGTCCCTGCAAAGACAGGTTAGTTAACTCTCCAGCACTCTTGCAATAAAACTGAAAATTGTGGGCCGTTATCGACATGTTACGGGGAACTGATTGGACAATACCTTCATAACAAAACTCATAAGATCCACTAGAGGATCCACAAGAGGAGCAGTGGCAAATCTCTGATGTCTATTGTTCCATTAGGCACTCTCCAGCTGGGGAAAAACAACAGCATTTCCTTGTGTTGTCAGCCCAAAGAGAACAGCTATCTGACCCTGTAATTCAGGGAGGAACATGTAGACTCCAAGTGGAAGCTACTGCAGCCAACCTTCCTGAGTTGTGGCCATGGTGGATACAGAGATCCAAGCTGAAAATGCGTCATCTTAGAAGATTCCACTCATTCTGTACCCAACTTTGCCAGGTAAATTGTACTCTTTAAGACTCTCTCATTTCGAATCCCTTTCTCCTGACATATCTGCCTAGTATGTGTGACCCCTTACTCCGTGTTGTTATGTTATTTAAAAAAAAGAAAGATGGCGCTCAAGAGCACTGATGAAATAGAAGACTGGATGTGTGAATATGCACCTTCATCCTGAAGATATACATAACAACAGCCAAGAAGAAGAATACCTGTCACTTTACTGAGCTCTCCCTTTGTGCCAGGAACACCTAAATACTTTATGTATATCAATCTCTTCAATTTCTACAACAACCCTATGAGAAAGTATTAACTTTTAACTATTAACCCTATTTTACAGGTAAGACAATTAACATACAGAGGAGCAAAATGGGTGGAACCCTTGCTCTTGACATATAGCTGTCAAATGATACAGTAGGACTAGGTCAAATCTGTCCTTAACCAATCCCATGCATTTAACTAGGATACTACACTCCCCTGCTTCATTATCGTTAAAATATCTCATTGTCTTAGTTGAGCACTTATTCTGTGTGTTTTTATAGTCCTGTAGAATCATCTAATCATTTACCCATTTCTCTGTGACCTTATGACTTATATGCCCCAGGCTCCAAAACTGCACTTGAATTATTTAAACTTTCTAGAACAGCATCAGCCAATAGAACTTTAAGTAATGATGAAAATGTTCTAAAAATCTGCACTGTCCAATATGGTAGCCACTAGTCACAGGTGGCCATTGAACACTTGAAATCTGGCCAGTATGACTGAAGAATGGAATTTTTAACTTTATTTAACTTTAATTAATTTAAATTTAAATAACCACATATGGCTAGTGGCTACCAGCTAGTGCACAGCTCATCTCTAGAGTAAAAAGCATGAAGCTCATTAAACTGAAACTGTCTAATTCATTCATTTAACCAATATTTTTGAGACCCTACTTTATACCAGACTCAGTATTACACCTTACATGGAATTTGTGTCTAAATAAAATAGACATTAGTTTCTGACCAAAAGAGAGAATGAGATAAAAGAGCCAGAGGGGCTGGAAGAAAACGGAGAATATGGCATCATGGAAACTTAGGAGAAGTTCCTCAAGAGGGGCTGGAGCCTTGCTCTATTGTGCAGGCAGCTGCTGAAAAGGCAAGATGAAAACAGAAAAATATGAGTCAGATCTGTCATTACCAAGAAACTATATTGCCTCATCAAGAGTAGTTCCAATGAATTAAAGGGATCTGCAGCCATACTGGAATGGGCTGGAGTAAATAGGAGGTAAGAAAATTGAGAAGACAGACAACACTCAAGAATCAAAATGGAAGGGACACCGGAAGGGAAATGCACAGTCTGGGCATCATGTATGCTGAGTTTTGTAGGCCAAGGGGAATAATCTAACAGAGGAGGACAAATTGACAAAGCAGGAAAGGGCGAGAGATAACTAATGTTCTTGAGAACACAGGAAGGGTAGTAAGATCCAGACAGCAGCAAGGGACCCGGTCTTGGCTGAAAGGGAGGGACACTTTCCCAGGTAAGAGAAGAAGGAAAATGGGTACAAGTGAGGTAGGTTGTGCAGATTTGTTCACTTAATCCAGTTGAGCTACTTGGCCCTGAAGCCTATGGAAGCGAGGGGTTGTGTTCAAAGAAAGGTCTGCCTAACATTCAAACATAATTGAAAAGCAGTTAAATATTTTTTTTATGGTCTCTGGAGAAATCCTCAAAGGAAATGCATTAATAACAAACAAAAAACCCAAAACTTCCTAAAACTTCACCTCTCTGCCTCTTTCTGTTTCTGCCCCTTGCGCTCCTACCTCTACCTTTTCCCGCCACTCCAGAGCCTTGAAAATCTCTTACTAAAAATGTAAATGGAGTGAGATGAAATGATGTCTGGTCGTAGCTCTAAAATTTTATGGTTCTATAAATGATAAACCTGATACTTAAAAACTCCACCTTTTCATTTGTGAGAGGCTGAGCAAGCTCGGAGGAATTCTGAAGGTTACTGAAGGTTTTTTAATAAAGTGACTCAAGATGCCACATCATGACGTATGTAAAAAAAACTCACGTGGAAAACTCCAAAATTGCAAGGGAAGTAGTATGGGGGAAAAGCTCAGGGAGAAGGCAGGAGGTGGAGGAGGAGGAGGACCACAGAAAAGCAGGAGAATCGAGAATCGGGGCCAGAGCTGCCAAGCCCTGAGGAGAAATTAGACAAGGACATGGAGGCATAACATCTGTTCTTCTGTTCCAAGCAGCTTTTGTTTCCAAATTCACCTCCTCTCCTTTCCTTGCCTCAGCCAAGCCCTATCTCCCTTTTCTCTGAAATGATAAAAATAGCAAAAAAACTCACCAAACAGTGGAAAACACTCTTACAACATATCCCAAATTGAGATGGGGGTGCTTGGGCATGTAGGATGATAATATTACAACCAGGGATTTCTAACTTTTTTTTTTTCCTTTTAATTCAAGGGGAAGGGAAGAGAGGAGGTAGAGTAACTTACCTCTTAAGCTGTTTGTTTGAAAATAATATGCAGAAAGGGGAAAACAATCCTCAACTAACAACTGCCTTCCTTGCCATCTGCTTAATCTAAACATTAGCATATCACATATCTGGGTGAACTCAAATTGCACTGAAAGCGGAGGGCTCTGTTCCACTTTTTCAGCCCCTTAATGGGAGAGTCAAGTGAGAATTCTCTGTGGGATTATATGGCCTTTATGGGCTTCCAACATATGCATTGAGGGCCACATTTTCAGTCCAGCCTTAACTCATCATACTAGGGCTGGAGGCAAAATTGTGCCTGGCTTAATTAGCACAAGTACTAATCAAGTACTAATGAAATTTGCCCACAAGCAGTTCTTCAGACTGAGGCACAAGTAGTGCACACAATTTCCGTATATATCACTTAGCATGTCAGCACAAAAGGAGAGAAGAACTGAACAATTCCTCCCTAAAATTGGCTTCAGGCGAACCACGGGCAAACATCATCGCTCCCCAGAAGTAATACATTAGTCTCATCAGTGTAAACTCTGTAAATCCTAAATCTGCAAACTGCATCCCAATTTGCCACATTAGGTTCCAAATTTATAAAAATATAGAGAATGTTATCAATGGAGACACTTCATTCTCACCGATTTATGAGCTATTTAGGACCTGAATTTAGAAATGAGCGTGATCTGTAATGTACCTTAAAATATATAGGCGGTCTTTCCAGCTAAAATATCAGTTCTTAAGAGGTGTCAGTCCTGTTGGAAAACAGACCTATTTGTTTAAACTCAGAATAATGACAAAAAGGAGGCCCAATTTTATCTTTTCCATCAGTGACATACCCTTCGTCTTCTTACTGGGTTTTAAATCTGCTATTAAGATCTGTCCAAGTGTAAGAGCTTATTTACAACACAAATATTAAGTACACAAAGGAAGAGGCCTTCAATCTATCAATTAAATCATACTAATCGGAGATGCAGTAAACACATCGAAATAAGTATTTACATAACGAAGCTTCACACATAGGAAACATTTTTGCTCTGGCTATCTCACGGTACTTGGCCAAAAATAAAATTCTGGGTCATCCCATTTTGGGGGACACAAGAGAAACAGTGATTAATTCTCAGAGCAAGTTCCGGTTAAAAAGCCAGGCAGAAAATTAAGTGAGGGCTCCAGGAGGACTGAATGCTGCCATCTCTCCTGCCCTGCAAACCACACTCCTTCCCCCAAGGGCTGTGCCATCTTTCCTGGGAAAGGATCTCATGTTGAGGAAGCGGCAACTTACCGCTGGAACAGCTGCAAGGACCGGAGGACCGGTTGTTCCCTTTACGGACTGTCAACAAACATCACTTAAAAAAATGATGATCATTGGTGAGTGCTCAAAACCAGCCAGTTCACACAATGCCTTCATAAAATGAAATTCAGGAAAGCAAGTAATCCGGAATTAAGGTAACTTGGATGAGACCTGTCACCTGTGGTCCCAGGCAGTGAAAGCCTCCCACACAGCTTCCCGACTTAAGGACAATAGATTAATTTTGACATTGACTTCTCCTGTCCTTTCAAAGATGCTGCTGTCTGGGTTTCACGTTATATTCATTTTTCCATTTGTAAACAGATCTAACTTATCCCTATAGAACAGTGAAAGAGAGAAAAAAGGGAATTTCTTGTCATTAGTGAGTTTTCTTTTTCCTGATTAAATAAAGGTTTGTGAACTATAAAAAGTGTGCAAATTTAACATGCTGTAAAACAACAAGAAAAATTCATGTGGACCACAGACATTAACCAAATTCAAGCCTGACATTCTTCAAAGGAACCAAGGGCCCCATCTGCTGATGTTTAAATGTACTACAGTAGCAAGAGGATTAAAAGGAGAATATGAAAAAAAAGCACTTCTCGAACTAAAATGCAAATAAAGAGCCTGAAGCTGCCGACCCTGAGGAGCAGAAGGGACCTTTAAAAGTCGGAGAACCTGCCCCTCTCACCCTCTTCTGTTTGGAGGTGTAACTGTATGGATGACATATGTAGTTATCTTATTTTTAATTTAATTTAGCTTGTTTTTTAGTCCTCAGGAAAGAAGCTCCAAGCATACAGCCTTCATGGCCACTGTGTGTCTAGTGAAGACCTAGGAGCAAATGTTCTTGTTCTTCCAACTGGTGACTCTTGTTTTGAAGTGATTTGGAACCACTGGAGTCTTAGCAATGGGTTCTGACCTGCTCCTTTTGATGATAAAGAAGAGGACATTCCAATCACTTCTCAGCCTTATCTCCAAGCTGAGATAATTCTGGGTCCTTTCTCTGAAGTTGGTTTTGTTTATGACCATTGCAGAACTAAGCTGGTAGATAAAGCATCAGAGAGAGACCGCAGATAGTTTAGAATAATGCTGTGTCAAAATTCACGATTTGACCTTTCTTTACCTTGTTCTCTTTACCTTAAAAATAAGATGTCAGATTGCATGAACTTTCAGTTTCTTTCTTCCTAGCTCTAAAATTCACTGTGTTGTCCGGAAAAGTAGAGAGGGTATCATACAAATCTTTTTATCAATACAGCACATTGCAAACATTAGGTGTTCCATAAAAATTTCTTAAGTAGCACGTTTTCTGTCAAAAAGTGCTGTCCTATAATTATCTTCTTAATTCTGCCATTCTAAGTTTGTTATACCCGTTTATATTTGGAATATAATACTTGTAGTGGACAATTGTTTTAGGGCAACCTAGATCCCTTTCCCCCTTTATTTAGAAAACAACCTCAGTGTCCTCAGGAATAATTTTCTCCCCTCCATTATGAACAGTTCTCTTTGGACCAGCAGTCAAGATTCTCTGACCTCTCTTAGCTGAGTTGTGAGCACATCAACCAAGCTCGGCCAGCTCTCCCTAGTATGACTTTAACTGTTAATGCAGAGTAAAACAAGAGGCTAAAAACAATCCCTTGGTTCATTCTGGCAGTAAGTTCTGAAATAACTGGTAGCTGGTCCGTGTTACCTCTGCCCCTGGGCTCCAGGAACTGACCTAGTTGTTGTCCAATGTCTGAGGTGGATTCTCTAGCCTTTCCCTCAGGAAGCTGAAGCATCAGGCTGAGCTACCCTCCAGGCTTCCCCAAAACATCCTTTCCTGCTTCAGAGTGTGGTAGACATTGGCTAGTTTTATCTCCCACATGCAATCCCCCAACCCCCCCTTGCTTCTTCCTAACAGGGCCTGGACATCCCAGCCATGGATTTGATGTGGAATTCATTGCATCTTTCTCTCTAAGGGTGGATCTTGATTGACTCAAGCTAATTATCACATCTCCTCCCTTTGGCCACAGCAAATGATTCAGCAATGGGCCATAACAGAATTTGGGCCAAATATAAGACATCTTTGTTGGGAATTCTGGGGACTCTCTCTTCTGTGGGAATTATCATAAAAATTGTTCTTCCTCAGTGGATGTGAAGCATGAAAACCTAGATGAATCAGTACCAGGATCTATCTTTCCCATCACAAAAATAATTAGTCAGGATGAGGCCAACATTGTGATAACTGTGATACAAAGAAAACACATCCTTAAAGAGGCCTGAAACTTGAACTTTTTAGTTATATGAAGCTATAGATTCCCTTTCTTGTTGGAGCCATTTTGATTTGGGTTTTCTATTATTTAAATTGAAATCATCCTAAATCATATTCAGTGTCTGTTTCTGTCAGTAAAAACCAAAGAACTTTAACAGATACAGTATTTGATTAGGAATCTGACTTCCCAGGAAGATGAATCTCTGCTTGTTCTTATATGCCACACTTCTATTTAGATCTTCCAATATAATGATTGATTTAGCTATTTTAATATCACACTTGCTTTTTTACATTATTGAATCCTGTTCAATCCATAGTTCACTATGACCCTTTTTTTTCTGCCATTCTTAAGTAAACCAATCATGTATTCTATTCCTTTGGTAGTTCGACTTTTTTCCTTTTGTTTACTAACCTCAATGTTTCCTACTTACCTCATTGTCCTAAGTAATTCTTCAATTTATCAAATTCATTTGCAGGCAGTAAGCAAATTTTGCCCTCTAAATTATTTACTAGAGTACACCACGGGGTGGGTAGCTGTTCAAAGAACAGTGAAGTGCCTAGTGTCCCAAACTACCCTTTCTTGTTAGTTTAATGAATGCCTTCCTACTACATCATCAGAATCAAAAGGAATGGATTTCACTGGTGGTCCAGCAAGGTCTGAGGTTGGGAGCATGTGGTTCTCAGGACACCAGATGGTGTGGTCATTGGTGACTAAGAGAATGAATCTAAATCTCTTTTTGGGTGAACTGTTAATTTCTGTCTTTCACATTTGCCCCACCTAGTCAACTTCCCACTGTACTTCCTCTCATTGGTATGAAGAAAAGCTGGATGGACTACTTCATTGACTGAAATGCTATTTCTCTCCCTCTTATTCTTAGTCATTCACTTCTTCTATACCTGCAACATATCAGCTCCTTCTGTCTCCAACTCTCTCCCAACACCCTTCCCCCAGAGCTAGTCTCCTTTGTTTCTTACTCATCTCAACTATGACACCACCATCCACCAACTTAGTCAAACTGAAGCATGGGCTTTTCTCTCTCCATCACCCACCACATCTCAATTAGTTACCAAGTAGACTTGATTTTACTCAAGTAATATTTCTGCAATATATTACCTCCTCTTACTTCTACCTGCATTTTCCAGTTGGCATTCTTTAAATTTCTTACCTGAACTATCCTCCTACCTGTGTCTCTGCCTCCAGTCCTGCCATGTTCATATACATCTTCCATTTGCCCTCAGGATGAGGTATTTAAAATGTATATGTGACCTTGCCATTCCCCTGCATAAGACAACAGTTCCCATTACTTTCACTGTGCATTCCAAGCAGGTCCTGTCTGCTCTGTTCTTACCTCCCACCATTCTGGGCTTAACTATTCCAGTTTCAGGAAGATTAAACTCTATATGGCTCAGTCCCTGAAACACATTTCCTCCTGTCCCTATTCCATACCAATGCTGTGTTCTCTGCCTAATATAGCTTCCCACTCCTTCTTCAATTAGCTAACTCTGACCAAATCTTACTGACACTGCTTAAGTGTCATCTTCCCTAAGGGGTATGCTCTGACTACTCTCAGACTTGGCCAAGTGGTCTAATTCCGTAACCCTAGGGAATTCTGTGTATCATCACATCCTAGTACTTTCAAAGACAAATTTGAAGTAGGCACATCAACACAGTGCCTAGTTCTATGCCTCCTCCTGCAGCCTTTGATGAACATACAGTTCTTAAACCTGTTCTTATCATGTGACTTTTACCCCCTTGTTGCAGTTGATGAAATCAGGGGTAGGTACAAAGTGTCAAAGGACAGTCATGGTTGCTTTGAAAAACATGACCTGGACCAATTCTATCACGTTTGTAAGTATTTTGAACCAAGAAAGACAAAAAGTTAGAAACAGGGGCAAATTCTAAAAGCCCATATGTACAGAAAAATCATGACAGGTCCCTCACAAGAAAAAGTTTCAAGAGAGGGGAAACCACAAGTAAGCAGAAGGGTAAGAGACAGAGAAGTAATGAGACCATAGTGAGGACTCTGAACTCCTGCTCAGAAACCACTGAAAACCCATAGCCATTGGAATGCAGAACCACCTTGAATTCTTTCATTTTCTGAAGTCAAGAGGCTCAGCTTTCTTTGGGTTATTGTGTGCTTATATTTTAATCATAGTTGTCTCTATACTAAACTCTCTAACACATGAAGATGTATGAGCTGAATCTTAGTTGTAGTAAGTAAGGGTCCAATTAAAACAGCACTGAATTTTCCTCTTCCCTCATTGGTCTTTACCCCTAGACTATAAGCTCCTTAAGGGTAAAAAGAACAGATACAGTATCTGGAGCATCGTAAACACTAAATAGAATAGATATAGAAATCCATGAATGAGGAATTCAATAGGAGAAGGCCATAGGGGGCAGATGATGGGAATCTGCTGCCAGTAAGCTTAGGTTACCCATAGGAAACTTATATAAAACAATAACAGAGTATAACAGTCCAATCAATTACTTAAAGATATTTTGTTTTTAACTGATAATCATGCAAGAGAAGTTCTTCCACACGCCTCTCTATCTTGTAAAATATGGAGCCTGAAATTTGATGCTTTGTACAGTTCTTTTTTTAAAAAGATTTATTTATTTTAGAGAGAGAGCAAGCAGGAGGAAGGAGGGGCAGCGGGGGAGGTAGAGAATCTCAAGCAGATTCCCACTGAGCACAGAGCCCAAGGGGGAGCTTGATCTCACAAGCCTGAGATCATGACCTGGGCCAAAACTAAGAAACAGACGCTCAACTCACTGAGCAACCCAGATGCCCCAACTACGTACAGCTCTTGATTACACTTTTATAGATTAATTTAAATAAGGACTTAATGATCACCTACTAAGTGCTCAGCACATTACTGCATGCCAGAAAAGGTATGAAACAAAAATTCCTGTTCTTAAAAATCTTATTTTCAGCGTTTGTTCTTTATAAAGGTTCATTATTACCCTGCTCCCGGTTCTTTACCGAGTCTTTTGAAACTAATTTAATTACCCTATACCTTGCTCCTAATAAAAGCTTCCTTAAAAATAGAGTATTTTCAAAAATGCCACAAGTTCCAGCTTCTTGTTCTAGTTAATGTAGTAAAAGCACAGTGAAATATTATCAACAGTAGACTTCATTTTTTTGACTGCTTCAGCCACAATAAAGAGATTATGAAAATTCTAAATGCCTTGCAACTTAAAGCATATAAACTCTATTTTTCAAACTATATGAATAGCTGGAAGAAGCAGCTAAGAGTAAAGGCAAGCAGGGAATTGTAGAATAAAACTTTCATAAAGTCTCGGAGATGTCTAGTGAGGAAGTCTCAGGGCTGACTGTTAGGATGATTTAAAACCTTAAACATCATTTTGTTGACACATAATTCTTTTATATATTTCCAGTATATAAATTGTGAGCTCCTCTAAAAGAAACACAGTTTTTCACAGTGAAAACAAAGAAAAAAGCCTCTAACTCTTATTACATTTTAAGCACTAGATAACTTTGCGAGCGGGTAACCAAGTTTATGAAATCATGTAGGTCAGCATTCTGTGAATCGGTGTGGCAGGAAGCATTTTCGAAGCCGACTTTCTATTGACACATAGCTAACCGCTTTCACATTTAATATATTTCCTTATGGTTGTTAATGTGCCTCAAAAATATGGGAATGTGAAAACCAATAGATTCTGTGGCTACAAATTGGATAGTAACAAACGCAGACAGAGCTTGTTTCACCCCCCCCCCCTTTTGGGACCCTGGAAAGTTTTGAGCAACAACAGCCAATGGGTTTTTGCTCCTTTGAAGGTATCCTGTCTTATTCAAGGTAGTATTTCCACTAAATATAGTATCAGCAGAGAGGGGAAGCTTTTTCTTTATTAGGTTAGGAGGAAATGACACTCACTATATATTTACTGAATGTTTATTTAATAAATAAATAAAATATGAAAGAAGCAGTAGGGGATGGGTAGGGGGCAGTAGGGGGAATCGGAGCCAAGAGAATTTTTCAGATTTTGTAAAATTTCTGATGCTCAAAGCCTACCTAGGTTGGCTACCATTATGGTATTTTATATTGCGAGAAAAGAACAATTAGCCTTTCCTAAGGTCAGATAAGATTGTTTTGAGAAATCAGATGGCCAGACCCTTTATTAATCCATTCACTCATTTATTCAACAAATATTTGCTTAGCTCCTACCATGTCCCAGACACGGTCCTCCGTGCTGGGGACGCAGTAGTGAAGGAAACAAAGTTGCTACCCTCAGAATTTCTTACATTCTAGTGGGAGAACCTCAAAGATCAACAAAGAAACAAACAGCTAGGTAACTTCATGTTGGTTATGATAAATGCTATGAAGAAAAACAAATCAGGGGAGGGGGACAGGCAGTGATGGGAACGATAATTTTTAGATTCCATATGGACAGGGAGACCTCAGATCCGGACGAAGTAAAAGGAGAAGCCGTGTGAGCGTGTGGGCGAACAGGAGGAACAGCCAGTGCAGAGGGCCTGATCAGGGAGCGTGTACTGAGTGCTCCAGGAACAGCAGGGAAAGCAGCACGAGGTGGGTAGGGAAACAGCAGGAAGCTGGAATAAGTAGGGCCCAATATCTTTGGATTTTATGCTACATGTATGGAAGAGCCATTGTAATAGGTATTCGAACTTGTCCTTTTCTAGATGGAATTTAAAATCCTGGTAGAATTTAAAATCAAATGCCTCAAACAGGGCTCACAGTACACAGTACAACACTAATTTTCCAACCAGTTCTCCAAGTGCAATTCCAAACTCTGCACTTGGGAGAAGGCAGACATTTTTCTTTAACCATAATAGTCAACCAAAGGTTTATCAATAATGGGCTTCTCAAAATATACGTGATAGCTTCCTATCAGTAACAGGTGTTTTCAGGAGCCAATTAAAGGTGAGCAAAGTGAACACATCATCACCCATTCCAGTTCCCAGAAGTCCAAGATGTGATGAGGCTGTGCTGAAACTTGGCCTATGGTGGCTCAATTCAGACTGAGAACCCAGGGTGGACATAATGCCTAACTTAGAATAACTTTTCAGACCTAGTTCAAGTAAGCATAAGTCTGACGATAAATCAGATTTTTGAAAATAGTATTTTATTGCTTTCAAATACATCCTCACTTCAAATAAAGCTTTTCTAAGTGCAAGTACTTCTTTAATGACTCATTAATAATGACTAACACTCATGTGTATACCAACAATTAAAATGTGCTAAAGCTCTCAAAATGAGATGTTGGCGCCTTTAAAATGGCAACAGTTCTCGTGTTAGTTAGGGTAGGCTAACAGCTGTTAAAAAAAACTCCCAAACCTCAAAGGCCTAACACAGGACAATGTTACTTCTTGCCCTCATGACAATCCAGGTTGGCAGCGAGAGCCTCAGCTTTGTGCCGTCATCCTGCGATTGGGCTCCTTGGACCTCATTATTCTGCACTCAGCCAGGTTGTCAGAGTCCTCTGCACTCAACCAGTGGCTGGGAAAGTGAAAACATGTGTGAGATTTTCACTCCCTTTGCATGCCAACACCGAGGCGACCCATTCCATGACATTCCTCCAATTTCCCCGGTCATTCCTTTTTGGTCTCCTTTGCTGATTTCCCTCCTTCTCATGAACTTCTTAATGCCAAGGGAAAGGGGGTAGGGAGCTAGGTATCAGTCCTGGGGCTTCCTCTCTTCTCTATCTCAAGGCGTCGCTCAGTAGTAGAGCCCAGCGTCATGGCTTTAATAACATCTTAGTGTTGAAGCCTTCCAAATATACATTTCTACCTGGACTTCTCTTTCCAATCTTCGAAACTATGTATCTACCTCATGTTCAACATCTCAACGCGGATGTCAAATGGACACATTACATTCAACACATTCAAAGCAGAACGCATGAGTTTTCCCCAAAATCTGCTTGCAGACTTATTGATGTCAACTGATAACTTCTTCCTTGCAGTTGCTCAGGCAGAACCCTTGCAGTCATCTTTGATCCCTCCTCTTTATCTTACATTCATGCTGGCTCTACCTGCAACATATCTCCAGAATCCTACAATGTCTCATCTCCCCCACTTCTACCACCAATCTTGGCCACCACCGTTCCTTGACTGTATTACTAAAATGGTCTCTAACAGGTTGCCTTGATTCCATTCTTGATTCTCTAGTGTATTTCTTGATACAATGACCAGACCAACCCTTTTTAAAGTATGTCAGATCATATCACTCTTCAGCTCAAAACTCTGAAGTGGTTTCTCCTTTCCATTTTACTCAGAGTAAAAGCCAAAGTCATGAGCATGCCTACAAGGCCCATTGCTATGTACCAGGCCTCCTGCTTGTAGTCTATCCTCATCTACACTCTTCTCCCCCTTTCCTCCCTCTACTTCCTCACTCTGTTTGCATGTTCTTAGAACAAGCCAGGTATATTCCTGCTTAGTGCCTTTACCCTGATGAAAGTGTTCCCTCTGATTATCTACCTGACTAATCCCTTCACTTGTTTCAAGGCTATGTGCTCCAGTTACCCTTTCTCACTAAAAGTGGCCCTCCCCATGGTATGCAATACTGAAACCTGCCTATTTCCCACCTTACTGTGGTACTACTGAACCACCCCCCTCATCCATATTTTATTTTTTACACTGCACACATACAGCCTCTAACATGCTATAAAATTTCTTTGTAATAGGTTTATTGCTTATTTTCTGTCTCCCCATCTAGGATTTTAGCTATTCAAGGGCAGAGATCTTCATTTTTTTTGTTCAAAGGTGATTCCCACATATCTAGATCAATACCTGCCACATAATACTGTTTAATAAATATTTTTTGAATGAATAAATGAAGACAAGCATCTCACAGTAGAAGCAGCAGAAAAACTACTTAATAAAATTTGTCTGGTACTCCTGGTACCTGACCCTCTGTCTTATTAGCTTCTGTTTCCTACCTTAGTCATGCGCATGGACTTTGGGCTCCAGTTCCCATTTGAAGCAGCCCTCAGGTACTACCTACTATATCAGAACTATATAATGTAAGGTACCAGGGTGCAGGCTCTTCAGATATGCCTAGACTCAATTCCTGGCTCCACCATTTAGGGCAAGTCATTCTGCTCTTTAGTCCTCAGTTTCCTTAACTGTAAAACACCAATTACCATAGTACCTATTTCACAGTGTTTTGTGACAAATGAAGATAATATAAGTGTGACAACTAGTACTGTGTTTCACCATTTTTGCATTTGATAGCTATTAGCTACTGTTAGCTATTGCCTTAAGTGGATATTCTTAAATGTGCCAACCAGGTGGCCCACCCACAATGCTCCTACCTGACCAGGACAAACATTAACACCTGATTCCACAGACTACACCTCTCTCAACTGTCACACAATGGATTCAAGAAAACAGCTTACATTTCTAAGCAGATTCCACACAAGTAAGTAATCAAATTTATATTAGGTTTAATTATATGAAATTACCATATTTTTGGTAATTAAATAATAAATTGTCGTGTTGGTAATTTTATATGACCTAACCAGTATTTTCAACTTGTTTTTCAGTGGCAAGCAAAGGTTAGTTGTGCCTAGCTCTAGTTGTGAACTTGCAAGTTGATACAGAAATAATACTGGAGTCATAAAGTTATATCCTAGAACCTCAGAAAATATGCAGTGTTTTCCTCCTTTCTTTCTTTCCTTTCTTCTTCTTCTTCTTCTTCTTTTTTTTTTTTAACTTCTTCCTGGGCTTGAATCTTGCTCTCTTCTCAAGAGTTTAACATTTAACTGTCCCTCTTGTCTTTTCCAAGTCTTCCCTACCCTTCCATAAGCCCTCAGCCTCCCCCATTATCTTAGTCAGGGTTCTTCAGAGGAAGAGTACCAATAGGAGATATCTATATCTATGTTTGTATCTACATCTATAACTACATCTATATCTATATCAAGAGCTTTTAAGGAATTGGCTCATGCAATTGTGAGAGCTGACAAGTCCAAAATCCATAAGGCAAGACAGCAGGCTGAAAATTCAGGTAATAGTTGATGTTGCAGTCTGAAATCTGAATTCTACAGGGCAGGCCAGGCTGGCTGGAAACTCAGGATGGGTTTCTATGCTACAGTCTTGATACCAAACTGTGATGGGTTGAACTATGTCCCCTAAAAAGTGGTATGTTGAAGTCCTAACCCATAGTACCTGAGAACGTGATGTGTTTTGGAACTAGGGTCATTACAGATGTAATTAGTTAAGAAGAGGTCATAGTGGAATAGGGTGAGACCCTAACCAATATGACTGATGTCTTTATTAAAAAAATAATAATAATAATGCCACGTAAAAAGACAGACACAAACACAGGGGGAACACCACGTAACAACTGGAATTATGCCATACAAGTCAAAGACATACCAAAAGCGAAGAGAGAGATGTGGGACAAATCCTTCCCTAAAGCTTTCAGAGAGAATAGGGCCAACGCCTTGATCTCTGACTTCTAGCCTCCAGACTGTGAGAAAATACATTTCTATCATCCAGTCACTCAGTTTATAGTACTTTGTTACAGTAGCCTCAACAAACTAATATATCCACCAACCCAGAACTATCTTGGATTCTGACATCTCTTTCTCTTCCAATTTTTAATGAGTCACTATATCTTGTCCACCCTAACACTAAAAACATCTTTCAATTCTGGTCTCTTCCATCCCATTATTTTAGGCACTTATCCCTTCTAACCTTGTATATTTTAACAGCTTCCTAAATGGGTCTCCCTGGTTTTCAGCCTTTTCTTTCTTCAGTCCATTCTCCAAACTGTTTCCAAAGACGCCCCCTCTTTTTTTTAAAGAATTTATTTATTTATTTGAGAGAGAGAGAGAGAGAGAGAGAGCGTGAGCATGCAGAGGGATGGGGAGGAGGGAGAGAGGGGGAGGGAGAGGGAGAAAGAATCTCAGGCAGATTCCTTGCTGAATCCAGAACCCAATGCAGGGCTCAATCCCATGATCCTGAGATCATGACCTAAGCTAAAACCAAGAGTTGGCCAGACACTTAACCAGCTGACCCACCCAGGTGCCCCCAAAGGCCTCTTCTTAAAATAATAAATCTAATTATATTCTAAATCTGCTCGAAAACCTCCATCAACTTTCCTTTACAATATGCTAATACTTGATTCCTTAGCATGGCACATGGGTCTTTATAATCTGGACCCATCCTTTCTTTCCAGGTTTCCTATTCTACTTTGCCCCTATGTACTCTCTAACCATGCTGACGTTCTTTCTTATTTTTTTCTATTATCTTCTGTGCCACTGACTGTGCTCACTTCTTCACTCTGATAAAACTAGATCCCCTCTTCTTTGATTTAATGTCTTCTTCAAAAGTCGGCACTGTCTTTGCCCAAGATCATGGTTCTCTTCCAATCCCAAATCTAAATCAGCCTGGTGGTCAGGGACAGAATAGAGGTTCAGTACTATTCAATTATGTGCATGGGAGAAGGAAGAGAATTGGGCTCAGAAGAGGGTAGAAGGAAACAAGTTTAAAAATAGAATGGAAGATAGTGGAAAAGAGAAGCCAGAGTTCAAGGTAGACCTCTTTTGTAAAACCAGCTTCGCAGTGCTTTGAATGAACTCTGTCTTTCTTTTAGTTTCACATTTCTTGGACATGTACTTCAAGGCCCTTTTGTCTTATGTTCAGAAATCTTAGAAAGGCTGCAGCTGTAATACTGTGTACAAGGCTCAATTCCAAGAGCCAAAAATGCATTGGCTTGTTTAAGTACAATAAATACCTAAGGAAGAGAGTGCTATACAGAATAAAAGCTATGGCAATGCAGTCAGTAGATTTGCTAAGACTACATGCTTGCCAAATTTTACTACCAGATGCTTAGGAAAGAGAGAAAATTATAATTCCAACTGGTCAGTGGTCAGAAGGTAATATTCAAAACATCCCACCACATGGATAAACAAGAAAATAATTAGAAATCAAATGTTAGAGAATTCTGCAGTGAGCATGAATGTAATCCACAGGATAAACAACACTTGGTTGACATTTGACTGAATAAATTAAAACCCAAAGTAATTTGAATAAAAATTCAAGACATGTATCAGAGAAGTTCAGGACAGGAGACAAAAGATGAAATCTTGCTCTTAGCTCTACTGGAGTTTATGGGTAGGCCTGGAAAAGAAGGTCAAAGGCCCTCTTTTCTTTGTAGTACTATTCTATAGTATTATGGGGTGAACTTCATTGTAGCAAGGCCATAACTTGACCCTTGAGAAATCCATTAAGTTGAAATACATACATTCAAGATAGCATGTGGCTGAAATTACCACACTCATAGCAAATAAAAAGCCAATCTAAACCATCAACCTTGTCTCATGTTTCCTTAAAACAAGATTAATAATAACAAATCAGAGATATCCTACTCGGCTTTCATTACTCTCCATGAAAGAAGGATAATAACCAGTCAAGGTGCTGGATGTCTGCCTGTCACATGCACTGGTGCATGTGCACACACACACGTGATGATTTCCTCTGGATAATAGGGACTCTGATATCATGAGGCACACAGAATCGACTGTACAGTTGATTTTTATTATCCTACTGCAAATACTTTCTTCAACAGAAATGGTTTCATGAAACTTCCACAGAGTCCGAGTTTTTGTACTTCAAGTTTATGGTAAAGACCATAGTCTGCTGCAAATCTGATTCTCCACGTGGAAATTATTTACTGCATCACACGCACACAAAACATAGACTTTTTGGATTACAAGAGACTTAAAAAATACCTGACTTGATGGTTAGTTAGATCAGTACGGTGACCACAAGACTCAGCGTTACAGCTTGCCTGATATGAGGTGAGGCAGGCAAGCTGATGCCCTCAGTCGTGGTCACCCTAGTGAATACACAAGGGTGCTACACTTGGTATTGAGAGAAAAAAATTACAGGTACTCAGAATTCTGATTGGAGAGAATGCAGGATAAAAGGTTCATTCTGGTGACCAGTGAGGATGCAGCACCTTGATGACTATACAGAGTGAGCAAGGCCATTGTCTAGGATATCAGATCCATCAAGAAAAATAATTACATCCATATCAATTATTGGTCTATTAGAAATAAAGACTTGGTGGAAGGACACTGTCTAAAGGTGATTGTCTAGTGCTTTAAAAATAAATGTCTTCTCTCTGCCTTGGTATTTTCTGTACCATCAAAAGGCCATTATCTCATGACAGTTCCATTCCACAGACATTAACATTAGATACCAATTCTTTCTAAAGGCTCTTTACAATGCTTGTCTCATTTGGTGGGTTTGCCAAATGTTCTTCACATTTCATTAATAAATTGACCCACACAAATCCCTTAGGACTCTAGGGGAAATTAATTCTTTTTTTCTTCTTCTACTCTAATTAATACTATTAAGAATGAAAATATGCTATCAATAGATCAATCAAGTCTAGTAAACCAGGCAGCATACTTTAAATGAAATAACAATAAGTGAGAAAACTATATTAATAAATATAAATACCAATAGCAACTGCATGCCAATAGTTATGCCAAGAGCTTCATATGTATTTTATTTATGCACATAATAATCCCATAAGACAGGTGTTACTCTTCCAGGTAATAGTTGAAGAAACTAAGGCTTGAGGAGTTACTAAGTACTAAAGTCAGAATCTGGGTCTGTCTGACTTCAAAGCCTAGGCTTGTAAATTTTCTGCTCTATTGGCTTTAGGTAGTATGTTCTAGAAGGGTCTTAAACCACTGACCTCAGCCAAATTATGTAGGTACTCATGCCTCAGTTTCCTACTAGTATAAGTGAAAAATAGATAAACAGGATCAATCTCACAGTCCCTCCTTAGATGATGTGAACCTGTTAGGTAGCCGGCAAAACTAGATTATCTTTAGGCTATGATTTCTAGGCTATGATTAAACATAGTGGAAAAAGGAAAATTATGTCATAAGAAGGAATATCACTAAAATCTTACCAGATCATGTTATTTTCTAGCTTCTGTCTTTTCAGTTGCTCCAAATGAATGTCAACTTGCCATTTATAAAAATATAATCCAGACTCCCATCTTCTGTAGATTGCTAGGAAGGTCTGTCCCAACAATGCACTAAAGCCATGTATTGAAATGATGCAGGGAGCCCTGGCTCCCAAGTTCATTAAACATTCAACTTCTTCATAACTTGATCCTTCACTAATTTTACTCTCCTCATAGGAAAATGCAGCTTAATTTTCCAATATGGGCCTGCAATAACTAGCCCATCGTCTATGATAACTTCTGGACCATTCAAATAAGAGAGTGTCATAATTATCAATCGCAGAGGGCCTCCACATACAAGTTTTTGTCAGTAGTCCCCAACCTAGTAGAAAAGCAGCTGCTGGTTCATCTATTCCTTGATTCCACAAGTGCAATCAACAGCAGGAGGGTGAAGGAAAGACTGCCAGATGGTTTAGCCCGGATGGAGGAAGAACCTTTCCTTAAGACTTGACAAACCAGGAAGAAGTTGCTGTGGCTGAGGTCAAAGAGGTTGCTGCTTATGTTCTCCTCAAGGATTTTAATGGATTCCTGTCTCACATTTAGGTCTTTCATCCATTTTGAGTCTATTTTTGTGTGTGGTATAAAGAAATGGTCCAGTTTCGTTCTTCTGCATATGGCTGTCCAATCGCCAAAGGCAAGGGAAGCAAGGGCAAAAATGAACTACTGGGACTTCATCAAGCACAGCAAAGGAAACAGTCACCAAAACCAAAAGACAACTGACAGGATGGGAGAAGATATTTGCAAATGACCTATTAGATAAACGGCTAGTATCCAAAATCTATAAAGAACTT
This sequence comes from Ailurus styani, assembly GCA_002007465.1. Classification (NCBI taxonomy): domain Eukaryota; kingdom Metazoa; phylum Chordata; class Mammalia; order Carnivora; family Ailuridae; genus Ailurus; species Ailurus styani. The sequence continues at coordinate 2,918,183 of LNAC01000042.1, read as the reverse complement.
ACCAAACTCAACACGAAAGAACAGGGGCACCTGGGTGGCTCAGTCATTAAGCATCTCCTTTGGCTCAGGTCATGATTGCAGGGTCCTGGGATTGAGCCCCACATTGGGCTCCCTGCTCAGCAGGAAGCGTATTTCTCCCTCTCCTACTCCCTCTGCTTGTGTTCCCTCTCTCACTGTGTCTCTCTCTGTCAAATAAACAGATAAATCTTAAAAAAAAAAAACACCCAAAGAACAAATAATCCAATCAAGACATGAATAGACATTTCTGCAAAGAAGACATCCAAATAGCCAATAGACACATGAAAAAGTGCTCAACATCACTTAGCATCAGGGAAATACAAACCAAAATCACAATGAGATACCACCTTAAACCAGTCAGAATGGCTAAAATTAGCGAGTCAGGAAATGACAGACATTGACAAGGATGTGGAGAAAGAGAAATCCCTTAACACTGTTGGTGGGAATGCAAACTGGCACAGCCAACCTGGAAAACAGTATGGAGGGTCCTCAAAAAGTTGAAAACAGGGCTACCCTACAACCCAGCAACTGCACTACTGGGTATTTACCCCAAAGACACAAATGTAGTGATCCGAAGGGGCACGTGCACCTGAATGTTTATACCAGCAATGTCCACAATAGCCAAACTATGGAAAGAGCCTAGATGTCCATCGACAGATGAATGGATAAAGAAGATGTGGTACACACACACACACACACGCACACACGCACACACGCACACACACACACACAGAGGAATATTATGCATCCATCAAAAATGAACCTTGACATTTGCAACAACGAGGATGGAACTAGAGGGTATTATGCTAAGCGAAATAAGTCGATCAGAGAAAGACAATTATCATAATATCTCATTGATAAGTGGAATTTGAGAAACAAGGCAGAGGATCATAGGGTAATTAAGGAAAAAAATGAAATAAGATGAAACCAGAGGGGGAGATAAACCATAAGAGACTCTTAATCTCAAGAAACAAACTGAGGGTTGCTGGAGTGGAGGGCTGTGGGAGGGATGGGGTGACTGGGTGATGGACACTGGGGAGGGTATGTACTATGGTGAGTGCTGTGAATTGTGTAAGACTGATGACTCACAGACCTGTACCCCTGAAACAAATAATACATTATATGTTGATAAAAAATAATTTTAAAAAGAAGGAAAAAAAAAGACTTGGCAAACCAGTGCATATCAGTTTTCCCAGTTTACAGATAACAAAGACAGACTACGTTAAGATTAAGAATCAGCAACAGTTAGGAGCTGGAAGGAACCATAAGTACCTTTTCTGGCCTTAATACTGCCTCTGGCAAGTCAGAGTCAAAACCTTTCAACACAAGCGAAGGATTATGACCCCTTAAAAAATGTAAGATTTTACACAGTTGTTGTCCAACCGCAGGGAAAGTGAAGCAAGAGATTAAACTTTATTGAGAAGCTCAGAGGGAGACCAAGTTTCCCTCCTCTGTTCCCTGATGCTCTCCAGGTGACAGCCTGAAACAGCAAAATGTCTTTTTCTAGGCTGAGGCAGATGACCCTCATGCCAGCCTCTCCACGTCCCTGCGTGCTCATGTTGCCTCACATTGAGAACCACACTTCTCTGGGGGTTCGGCTCAGAAATTTTTGCAATCTTGTTGCAATACAGTACAAATATTATTCCTTTTTTCTTTAAAAATTTGTAATACCATGATATTTGATCCACCTTTTGGTATGATTCTACCCAATTTTTGGACCCAAATTCTTGTTTATAGATATATTTAAAATCCGTACTTTCCATTATGTCAACAGGGAATTCTTTCTTGCTTCCGAGGATTGGATGTGCAGGGAGCTCTAGGAATTCACTTGCTGCTGGGCTTGAGGAATCCTACACAAACTACATGCACGTAGTGTCGTGAGTAGAAGGCAATGATGGAATGAAGGAAACAGGGAATCATATTTAAATAAGATCAGTAAAAAGTGAGGGCACTCTTCCTCGGTGTGAAGAGTTCATCCCAAATAAAGGTGAGTGAGGAAAGCCTTAGGTCAAGTAATAGATCTTCCCATGGATTGGGGCGGGGGAAGTGAAAAGATGAAGGGAATCAGGTGGGGAGTGAGGAGCAAACCATTTACTTGATTATACTTCAACTCCACATCCCTTGTTCCTGGCTACCTTTCAGGTGAAGTTTTATACAAATTATTTTTGGCATGTGCCCATAAAACTTAAGCGAAGAAAACTAAACCGTCAACTTGCATTAAAGCCCTGATCTGCCAATTTAAGACAAAGATATTCAGAGTGAAGGTTGCTTCTCAATCCTTTAATCATCTGTTGTGTCCTGACATTCTAGGGGTCTCAGAAGAGTGCATGACAAATAATGTTCCATATGTGCAGTTAAAACTATCCACAGCAAGGCTAAGTGACAACTGAAATACCCTGGCTCTAAGTGATTAATATCAACACACTAGAGCCACCTCTTCAATGACCTACATGATGGATAAAGTCATACACAAAAAATGCATGAGCTGGTTTGCTCGTGCGACCCAGAGATGCCGCACTGATCACCCTCCTGAGGAAAACGCTCACAGTTCACTCATTGTACAAGTTTATGTGGAGGCTTGTGCTTATGATCATTGATTGTCTGCCTGTGAAGTCTCCAAACCATTACCCAGCACATTTCCCTTCCCTCCCACCCCTTCCTTACTAGGGTGCAATTACTGAACTAATGCAAATTAACCATCATTTCTTAAACATTGCAGAGAAAAATGAGTTTCCAAAGACACCTTATGGTGTAACCCAAAACCAGGTATAAATGAGCTTTCTGAGCTTCTGGATTATCTATGTCCTTCCAAATGCAGAGATAGATGAGAAACGATGCTCCACAGACAGCTATTGGCATGCCTATTATACTGTGCTTGGTTTCTCACAAGACACACGCAAGTACCCAAATATACATGATTTTTTATCAAACCTGTGCCCACTCACGCTCTAGAGAACTGAATGATTATGCAGAAGACACTGTATAAGTTCTGAGAACATTTTGATACTAACAAGAAAAGAAAGTTGGAAATCACCTGTCACTAGGTGAAAATAAGTGCATTTTGGTGCTTGTGAACGGATTCATATCCACATGATTAGAGTCGTTTATATGCACATTTGTGGTTAAAAACACCACCACTCTGCTACTGCTGGAGAAGCACAATGTGTATGCAGTGTGCTTGCTCTCTTGAGTTTTGTTTTGAATACTGGGTCATGAAAGGGTAAATTCTTTCTTAGATCCGTATTGGGAATTTGTGTGTGTGTGTGTGTGTGTGTGTGTGTGTGTGTGTGTGTGTGAGTGTGTGTGTGTGTTTGTGTGTGTATTTGCTACTGGAATTTCTACAATATTCTCAAGTGACACAATAAAAATTTTTAAGATTTAAATGCGTCCACAATCAGTATAAAAAATTATTCCAAACAAGTTAAAATAGATTCAAAGTCCTTACGGGAAAACATTTTAAAAGAAAGTTGTGCTTTATTTAATGAGAGCAATGTTTTGCTACAAAGGGAATCATTTTTATGCTTCGACAACCAAATATTTTCTGTTCTATGCACATGTGACATGAATGTTCAATTTGGGGCAGTTATTCACAGTCCAGCTCCTAATATTCAGCATTGTTCTGTATCCTACCACACCGCACCCTTTCTTAATCATACTATATGTGGTTGCTCATATAAATTCTGTAACTGAAAAAGGGAAGGAGGAAATCTAACAGAAAATTTCTTGCCAGATGGAGAAAATTGAAACATTACCCTGTTTCTTTGCCAGCACAGATCCATTTTGACAAGCTGGAAATGATTTATGGGGAAAAAAACGTATTTACACTGGCAGAGATGTTATTAATTGCCATACAATGTTCACATTTTTGCATTGTTTTGTATATGATTACTTACAAGGCTTAAATATACAGTCCAAATATGTGGCTTTTTTTGCATGCTGATTATTATATGACAGACAAACTTACAATACATGGTGCATGCTATAAATTTCATTTAAACCTTCACAGACAACATCACAGCAAAGACATGACAAAACAGCAATCCCACAAATAGCATTCAGAGAAAACAGGTCATTATGTTTGTGCACACACACACAGCATACACACGTGGATGCAAATGATTTAAAGGGTTATGCATAGTACATGGGAGTTGATGAAAAATATAACCCTCTCAACACATAAAAATATTACTTTTATTACTTTTCAGAGTAACTGTTGCTACATGAAACTACTACTAAAAGAAGGCTCCAAAATGTTTGAAAATGAAAATATTAAAGCAATATATAACTTCCAAGTTAGAGAATTTTGCATCATAAAAGACTACTAGGTGTGCTAACTTCCATAACAGAAGTTTGGAAGGGTATGTTTTTTTTTAAGGCATTTTATTTCAGATGGCTTAAAAAATTATATCATTGCAGGGAAATTTTTTTCCTCATATACATATGCAGTAATAGGAAAAAGAAAAATTAGGCTATTTAGTGAAAATCAAAGAGACTACAATAACGACAAGGCAATTTATCATAGGCACTGACCATTAGCTGTCTACCTGCTTATTGCTCTTAAAATACTGTCACTTTTTTTGTACTAATATAGATGGATATATTTATTACCACTTGCAATTCCAGATTTTAATCTCATATTGAAAGATGTTCTTATATAACAGCTACTTTGTCTGGAATCGTTTACAATATATCTGTGTCCACTGAGGACATTTTAAGATGCCCTTATTTCTAGTAGTGGAAATTAATTTCGAAGGTCTCAATTTCAAGGAATCATACCAGCATTCTTACAACCATTCATACGTAGCTGTCTCCTAGGCTTAATGTTTTAGTAGCAGTCCCTCTGCAATTAGTTTTATGCTCCTTAAATGTAAATCAGATGTAAGTCTCTATAAACACTCATTCTCTATAGTTTTCTGCAGAGTGTTCCCATTGTATTAGGTTACTCTAGAAGGCAAATAATTCCAAGTATGAAAAAAAAATGGTGTACATATGCCAAAACTATAATTTAGCTGTTTGTGATCTACCCAACTTCATTTTTGCTTGGAAAAATGGGTTCAATGTGTCTATTTGAAATTAGTTCATAAATAAGAGCTTATTGTGAATGATTAATGAGTGTGGTCCTGCTTACATAAGATTAATTCCATCCAAGGTCACTCTATCTCGCTCAGAATTTGGGCACTTGCCCAGTGACCCTTTGTGGGTGGTCTTCACTTTTCCAAAATGGGACACCCAACAGGAAGTAGGATCATCTAGCTGCCAAACATCACATTCAAACTACTTTCTTTACTTCATCCTTCTAACAACTTTTGTAAGTTTCAATCCCAAGGGGCTGAGGAGAGGTCTGATTTCATAGAATTTATTAGCTGCACCCCCGCATATACAACCACTGGATCAAAAAGCTTTTATTGAGCATCTACTTTATATCCAACACTTTGCTAATCATCATGGGGTGGCAGGAATCATAATATAGATCATTGTTGTTGTTCTAATGAGGCCAATTGGTGATGGAACAGAAGACTGGTATCTTCTAATTTAGAGACTTTTTGGCATACATCAATTCAAATTAATAGACCTAAACAGTAATTTTTTAAATATGTAGTTAATTTTTAAATACGCATGCTAGTTAACAGATGACTTAGAAAATGAGGAAATGAGTCTAAAAGGGTGAGAAAGAACAACTAGAGTATTGGGTTTTTTCCTACCAATAGATGGATGTTATTAAAGGGACATATAATGTAGCATAAAATTAGGAGCAAGGGTGCTGAAGCTTAAAACCTAGCTCCACCACCTACCAGCTGTGAGCTATTTAGTACATTCTTAATCTCCATGCTTTACCTTCCTCATCTGTAAGATGGAGATAATCAACTCTCAAAAGGTTGTTGCAGTGATTGTCAGTTAAATGCAAAGCCTTTAGGACACTGGCTAACGTACAGTAAACACTCATTAATATGCGACACTACCTTTATCCAGAATGCATTTGTTTTTAACCAAAAGAGATTTCAGAAGTAACAAGAGGACTAACCAAGTAAAGATATCTACATTAAAAATCCATACTTGTATTCATAACTCAAATGCAAAGTCCCTGACATTAGAAACTGTACCTATTCCTCTCTATACCCCCAGTTACTAACACAGAGCTGGTACTTACTCCGTGCTTTATCATTATTTGTTGAGCTGAACTGAATTCGTTAAACTTTTAAATACTTTCGAGGTTGAAAGTGATCACTCAAATGTTCTCCTTCCAATCCTGAGCCAAAGGAGACTGTAAGCCTAACTATCTAAGATTGATGGAGTCAACACGTAATTCCCAAGAAGGAAAAACTCTTTCACCATGAGATGGCTCCTGCAACAGCAGCAGGATCAGTGGGACTCCCACAGGGGGCTGGAGTCAGAGCAAAGGCACAGGCAAGGTTATGTGAGCAGTGACGCTGAAGATGGAAACCAGCAACAGTCATTGTGAAGCAGGAAATCTCAGTGTCAGGGGCTGTGGATAGGGATCGGTGCAGGCATTCCAGTAGCATACAGTCACACGATGGGGAGGCCTGAGTCAGGCATGCATCAAGTATGTGTCCATTGGCCCATCCAGAACACAAACATTAGAGGGCAATTCCAACGGAGGGGGAAATCAAGGCAAAGAGAGTCAAGTAATTCCTTTCTCTCCTCTCAGGTGTTGGGTTATAGGCATGTGACCCACACTCAACATGGAGATGGAGGGGCCAAGAGTGGTTATTAGCACTAACTATGGGTAGACTGTCCAGAGATCCAGGGGCAAGAAGCCACTGGCAGCAGCTTCAATAGAAGCTTCCCAAATTGACTATTCTGTGGCATTCTCTATAGAATCTGCTGCCAAGTATCCTTTGGCTCCTGCCTATTTTTCGAGCCTCGTTCTCAAGATTTCCTGGCTATTCTATGAAATCCCTGATATCCTTTCCAATGCATTCCTTTTCTGCTTCAGTTAACTGGAGTCAGTTTCCCTTGTTTGCAACCAAGAACTCTGATTAGCACAAGAACAGGGCCAGATGCCTTTGTGACTGTCACCCAAACTCTTGATTATCCCAAGTCTGGCATCCTGTCATACTTCCTGGCTATGTGACCTTGAGCATGTTACTTGTTCCCGGATCCTGGGAATAATGACAGCAACTATCTCAGAGGGTTTTAATGGGATTAAATTAGATAATGAATGTGAAGTACTTTGAAGAATGCACAGCACATGGTACTCAACATAGGTTGCCTATTATCATTGCCTGTCATTAATGAGGCAAGGGTAACAAATGAGACTCGGAGACCCCGTGGCAGTGATTTTATCCTGCTTGTTAACATGTGTCTCTACTACCCCTCCTCATCAATGGAAGTCATTTTCGATCATATTTTAATAGCTTCTCTGTAATTGTGTGATGTACCACATATAAGGGAAAGATTTTTAAGGCATATTTTTATAAACACATGCATCATCTTCCCCATGTTTGATGTTGCACAGCTTCACCAAAATGGAAATAGAAGTTGAATTTTGTTATCTGTCCTCTCATTCTCTTCTATCTCATAAGTAGACCACAAATTCAAACGACACAAGAAACTGGTCTTATATTTCCTATGTATTCTCACAATGTTGAGCACATAATAGGTGCTAAATATACACTCGTTGATTGAGAGCCCGGCACTTAATTTGATTACGAGAGCCATCTGGGCCACTCACTGGTATAGTGTGGACCCAACCATCTGGAACTCCCTCTGACCTCGGTCTGGTCCCCTTCAGCAAGGACCAGTGACACAAACCACAAAGTCACCCAGAGATCCAAAGGTAGGGCTCATAATAATTGCCTGACTCAGGAGGAGAGCTCCAATTCAGCTTTCTCTGAGTCCCTTGTGTTACCTTACCCTGTTAAATAAATCAGGACAAAAACTGACTTTTCCAGGACAGAACTAGCCAGGGCTCAGAAGAGTTTTCCTAAGCAGGTTCCAGTCAAGGACTCCATCCACTTAGCCACGTTGTGGGCAGCTGTGAGACTTGCTCTTCTGAGTGCCTGAAGAAACACAGGAATGATGAGCCTCAGTATCATTTTTTCTCCTTGGGGAGAACACTGTCACTGATTCCTCTCAGCATATACTTTATTATCGTCCAAGTTCCCAAAGGCACTTGAGAATATGTGATTAAAGGAATTCCCTAATGTCATATATACAATAAATCTAACTGGCTTTATTATCTAGCAAGGTTTTTTTTTTTTTTCCTCCTTCAATCTAATGCTTCCTGGCTAGAGATGAACTTACTCTCCAAATACCCCCCACTTGACCTTACTTTTTGATGTTGAATTGAGGGCATGAAGGTCAAATGCCAAACTGCCAGCACATTGACTACTCCCAGACAAGGTCTGGATAAATAGTCTCGTGTATCTTTTGAATATTCTGGTATTGTACATGTAAACCCAATTCAGAATTCCCAAGCCTTTAAAGCAGCATTAGAGTTGAAGGAACGGGTAGTTAAAAAAGACCCTCCCCTCATTACTAGGCAATGCTTCAATTTCTTGTACCCATTTGTAAGTGGGTGAAGAACATTTATAAAAACCCTCCCTCCCACCTCCACTGGTCTCCTTCATGTACTCGCTTTTCATCAGTGTGAACTGCTGTAACAAACTACCATAGGCCGGGTGGCTTGTAAACAACTGACATTTATTTCTTACAGTTGTGAAGGCTAGGGGGAAGTCTGAGATCAGGATACCAGCATGGTCAGGTTCTGCTGAGGGCACTCTTCTAAGTTGCAGACTGCCAACTTGCTGTATCCTCTCCTCCTAGGGAGCAAAGAAAGGAAGCCAGCTCTCTCCTGACTATTGTAAGGGCACTAATCCCATGCAGAAGAGCCCCACTCTCCTGACCTCATCTAATTCCAACTACTCCCTAGAGGCTCTAGGTGCTAACAGCATCTCACTGACAGGCTGGATAGGGCTTCAACATATGAAGAGGGGGTATAAATACAAACATTTGTCCCATGATACCTTCTTATTCTCTTACCGATTCACCCTCAGACCTCTAAGTGGTGGCTGCAGGAAATGATCAGGACAAAATCATTCCAGAGCCTTCAAGTCTGACACCTGAGTCTTGGATAAGATGATAAGCAGGATGAAAATAAACTCTCAGCCCCAGAGGACCACTTTTCTGATAGTAGCTTGTCATTTTGATTTAGCTAATTCTGTTCCTGTGCTTCCACAACGCCGTATGCACCCTTCTGTCAAAGGTGCAGCTTCCATTGCAATTGATGTCTCCTTGCCTACCCCTCCCATGCAAATGGGTTCTCATTATCAATTTTCATGTCTTCACTGCCTAGGATAAGACTTGATGAATAATGATTAAGATCCACTGCAAAAACTAATTATAAATGCCTTCAACCTGTGTGTGCACCACCCTCCTCTTTGTTGTTCCTATTATCCAGAGGTACAGTTGCTTTCCCTACCCCTTTAATCCAGGTTGACTTTATAACTTGTCCTGACCAATAGAATGAGGCAGAATTACAGTGTGCTAGTTCAGAGCCAACGCCTTCAGAGGCCACGAAGCATCTCCTTTTGTTCTGGTGAAGTGATGCTGCCACCTTGTGAAGAAGCCTGGGCTTGCATCTTTGAGGATGAGAAGCCACAAGGAACAATGGCTTTCCAGCTGAGGCTCCTTTCACCAACCGGTAGACAGGGAGAGCCAATTGCTAGGTAAGTGAGCAAGGCCCTCCGAGGCCATCCAGGTCCTCCTGGGCTGCCGTTTACGAAAGCAGCCACAGGAGTGGCACAAAATGAGACCAATAGATGAACCACCCAGCTGAGCCCAGTCAAACTGCAGACTCACAGAACCATGAGCAAATAAAATTCTTGTAGTTTTAAGCCACTGATTTATGCAGTGTTTAGTTACACTGCAAAAGATAAATGATTCTGTAAGCATTCAATACGGGTTTGTTAGACAAATGAATTAATGAATCAATTAATTAAGAAAAGCATGGGAAATCTCATCTTACAATTGCAATCCTTTGTCCCTATGGCTAGTCCAGCACATTAGCAAGACAAGTTAGCAGCTACTTGATGTGACAGCTTTATCTGTACTTGTTCATGGTGATTATCAGGCAGACTGGAAGGGGCTAATTTTCTGCATCACACTATTACTGAAAAATTCTGTAAGTTTTACGTAGCGTCATTAGAACATTTGCCTTCTCAAATCTGTCACTTTTCAAGCTAGGTAGCTTTGGAGCAATCATAAATTCCTTGATTAAGGTAAACAAACATCCTGGTTTGCCTGGGACAATCCCAATTTAGTTTCCTTTCACTCTCAAAGCATTCAATTTAAACAAGAAGTTATATGGTCACTCTATCTTTGAGTCTCAGCTCATTATAAATGAGAATATTGAACAGGAATAATCACAGGGTTGTTTTCAAGACTAAAGAAAATAACACATGTGTCAGTAAAAAGACTATACATTGCCAAGGCATTACTTATTAATAGTACTGATAAATACCCTTTGAAAGAATGATGGTTTAGAAGATCAATTAAAACACAGTTACCCCCAAGAAGGTTTCCTCCTACCTGCTATTATCATAATAGTAACCATAAGCATGCACTGAATGCCTACTAGTTTCCGAGCAGTGAAGTAAGTAAATTGCATGTAACATAAATGCTCCCTTTCTTCAACATTTTGTGAATATAAATGAATCACATTCACAGCAACTAGTTCAGTTTCCCAACTGGTTTCTGGCTTCTATGGGGGAAAAAAAAATCAAGGAATGTGGCCAGATATTTGTTTAAAAGCCACCAAAGATTGTGTAATGGCTAAGAAATTCCCCAACTGCTTTTTTGACAGTTAGAAAACATGTATACTAGACTTCAGACAACCACGATAGAAAATTTATCACTCCCCTCAATAAAATGCTCTTGCACATACATTACTCCATTAATCTACAAATCCTTACTATTAGCCTTATTTTACAGCAGAGGAAAACTTGAGGCTTAAAAAAGTTAAATAGTTTACTCAAAGTCTCTTAGTAAGCATATGGCAGATGTAACCCAAGATCTATCGAACTCCAAAGATTTGCTCTTAAATCCTCTTCTGAAGCCCCATTAGATTACTTTTTGTGGTAGATGACAAACACAAGGTCACTACAAAAAATTATTTTTAAAAGTGTTTTTAAAATGTTATTAGGGATGACAAGATCATGTTGAAGTCTAGCATACTAGAGCCCTAGGGTTTTAAGGTATAAATCAGTAAATTTTAGTGGACTGCCACATGAGGGGCAAGCAGACCAACAGAGTATTCAGGCGGCAAGAAAGAAGTAGGACAAAAAGAGGGGGTGTGCAGAGGCAGGGCCAAGGCAGGAAAAGAGTGGTGTGGGATGGAAGCCACGTAGACACTGGGCCAAGGAAGGGAGGCCCAGGGCAATGGGACCACTCAGATGGCTACCATCTTAGAAGAAGGTCTAAAACAAGAGGGACAAGAGCCTCAAAAATGGACTTTTTTCTTATGCTGACAGGGGCTAGTCCAGCCTTCTCCATTTTCATCTGGAAGAAGCTATGTTTTAGGTGTAATTCATGAGCAAAAACACTAATGTCCTCCCATTATCCGTTGATGGGTACTTTATACTTGTTTTACTGTTGCTTAATAAATAAATTAGAACATAGCTAAACTTGTTCAACAGCCAGTCATTAGTGCAGTTAGATCTGCTGTTCAGAAAACTGAAGGGCTATTGACTCTGCTCAGTTTAATGAAGGAAAATGAGTCACTGGAGATCGGGGCAGGAATGACTCATAGCTGCACCAGCAGCCTTCTCTCCATTGTAAACTACTTTCCATCATTGGTAGTCAGCAAGAAGCTAAAAGAATGTTGATGTTTCTTTCCTGAGTGGTTAACTGCCTGAGTTCAGACAGACTGAAACTGTGAATAACAGGAAGTCAACATTTCTATGGTAAGGGACCAATTAAATAAAAAGTTACAGGCAGTCAGATTTTTCATTAGCCTTTCAGAAATTAAGTGTGGTGCTGTCCTGAAAGGAGTCAGGAGACCACCACATAGGAGACTCTCTTGATAACAGAAGTCCTTCTAATAGAGTAATGATCAGAATGGAGGACTCCTCTCAAAAATCAATCCAACATATACTGAATTCTATTCTAGCATGATGTCATGACAAAGTTCTAAAGTAGTTTTTTGGCTTGTCGTGAGTCTTGCCTCAGTCTTGGAGGAGAGATGGCATCAATACAATTAAATATATAAATATAGTATTAACAGGGAAATGAGGAAATTTATCATTCTTCAAGACACAGAGGCAAGGATCAGTTATAGAAGTGATGGGTGGCCTAGCAGTAGGATTCTATAAGCTAAAGCTATCGGAGGAGGTATATTCTTATGAAGGACAGTGGCCCCCAGAAGTACAGGGTGATCTATAAATTATATACAATTCTTGACTTAAGAAAACAACAACCAAAAAATTATGCTTGGAAACACTCAGATTCCAGATTGTTCTCAGAATGTGGATATATATAGGCTTGGAAATGGAATTGAGGTAAGTTAACTTGAGCAATACCATATCTCTATTACTCTTGGCTTTCCACTGATCTCTGTGTTACTGAGACCATCATGGGAAATTTCTGGAACTCAGATTAGAATTTAATGTTCAAAGAATGATACACAACTAAATTATAGATAAATGCAGTAAAACCATCTCAAACTCTTCTTGCAGAGAGAAGCTTCTATAACATACCTTAAACTTCAGAACTGTGGAGTTGGTAAAATGATAGGGAAAACAGAGATGGCCCTTGTACTCAAGATGTTCATGGTATAGTAGGGGTACCAGCAAAAACGTATTTATTACACACTACAGTGAGAATTTGGATAGGAACTGCACAAGGTCCTGTAGGAGTCAGGTGAATCGTCCTGGATAAGTCAGGGTTCTACAGAGAAACAGAGACAACAAGATGTATGTATAAATATTCTAAGAGACAGGCTGAGAGAGAGATTTTTAAAGAATTGACTCATGTGATTGTGGAGGCTTGGAGAACCTGAAATCTGATAGAGTAGGCCCACAGGGTAGAGACTCAGGTAAGAGTTGCAGTCCCCTGGCAGAACGGCTTCTCCCTCAGGGGAGATCAGTCTTTGTTCTAGTAAGGCCTTCGGTTAACTGAATAAGGGACACCTACACTATGTAGGGTAATTTGATTTACTCAGAATCCACTTATTTAAAAGTTAATATCCCATCCAAAGAAACACCTTCACAGAAACATCCTGAATAATGTTTGACCAAATATCTGACAGCATAGCCCAACCAGGTTGACAAATAAAATTATTTTTAATAGAATAATTAATACCTATTAATATTTGTCTCCCTACTAAACCCACTAAGCAGCTGCTCCCTAAGCTCCCCTCCCCTTGCCCCTGGCAACCATTAATCTACTTTCTATCTCTATGGGTTTATCTCTTTGGGATATTTCATATAAATGGAACTATACAATATTTGCAATATGTGACCTTTTACATCTGGTTTCTTTCCCTTAGTGTAATGGCTTCAAAGTCCATCCATGTCGAAGCACGTTTTAGTACTTCATTAGTTTTTCTGATTGAATACTAGTCCACTGTATGGATATACCTCATTTTGTCTAGCCATTCATCACATGATGAGCATTTCGGTTGTTTCTACCTCTTAGCTATTGTGAACAGTCCTTATATTAACATTTGTGTACAGGTATTTGTCTGGGTCCCACTTTCAATTCTTTTGGGTCTATTTTTAGAAGGTAAATTGCTGGGTAATATGGTAATTCTGTATTTAACCTTTTTAGAAACCACCAAACTTTTCCACAATTGTTTCCTTTTTACATTCCTTCCAGCAGGATACAAGCATCCCAATTTTTCCACATCTTTATCAGCACTTGTTATTTTCCATTTTTTTAATTTAAATTCAATTAGCCAACATATAGTACCTCATTAGTTTCAGACGTATTGTTCAATAATTCATCAGTTGCGTATAACACCCAATGTGCATCACATCATGTGCCCTCCTTAATGCCGATCACCCAATTACCCTATCCCCCTGCCCACCTCCCCTCCAGCAACCCTCAGTTTGTTTCCTATAGTTAAGAGTCTCTCATGGTTTTTCTCCCTCTCTGATGACTTCCATTCAGTTTTTCCTCCCTTCCTCTATGATCCTCTGTGCTGTTTCTTATATTCCACATGACTGAAATCATATAATTGTTTTTCTCTGATTGACTTATTTCACTCAGCATAATACCCTCTGGTTCCATACATGTCAATGTAAATGGTAAGTATTCCATTTTTAAAAATTATAGCCATGCTAGTGGGTATGGAGTGTCATCTCATTGTGACTTTGGTTTACATTTCCCTAATAACTAATGGTACTGAGCATCTTTTCATGTGCTTGCTGGCCATTTTTATATTTTCTTTGGAGAAATGTTTATTCAAGTCTTTTGCCCAATTTTTAATTGAGTTATTTGTCTTTTTGTTGTTGAGTTGTAGGAGTTATTTATATACTCTGGATGATGGACCCTTATCAGGTATATGGTCACAAATATTTCCTCCCATTTTGTCCCATTTGGTTTTGCCCGCGGACCTACCTAGCAAAATGCCTGGCAATAAAAATGTGTTGAATGAATAGGAAGAAGGCTTGGAGACAGGAAGAGTCTATAGAAGGTCTAAAATAACAAACTCAAAGGTGTTACCAAGTGCTAATCATAGCCTGAGACTGTGAGTATCTGAAAGTCACAATAAAGGAACTGGGCTTAAGAGGCCACACATACGTTGAATTTACTAGCATGATCCATTTGACTTTAAATGTTTTAAGGAATAAGCTTTTGATAATATAGAATTATAAACAGGGAAATCTGAGCATTTTAATATATTAAGACTGGAACTTCAGGTAGAATTGATAAGAACTAGCAAGCCATAATGGTATTTTTTAAAAGATTTTACTTATTTCTTTGAGAGAAATAGAGCACGAGTGAGGGAGGGACAGAGGGAGAGGGAGAAGCAGACTCCCCGCTGAGCGAGGAGCCCTACACAGGGCTCTATCCCAGGACCCCAAGATCATGACCTGAGCTGACATCAGACACTTAACCCAGTGACCCACCCAGGAGCTCCTCCTTTGTTTTGTTTTGCTGACATGACAGTGGTAATATTGTCTTGTGCTTGATCACAGAATGCGTTTTCATTTTCAAAGTGCTATTCAATCATTAATTAATACTCATAATGCTACTTTTAGATCTTTTATTGCATTCCTATTCATACTGGCATAAAATTGTTAAGGTAGGAAACACACACACAGAGTAGAGCCTTCTTTATAGTACTGGGATACAAATACATTTGATTTTTATCACCAGTTAATATCTATTTTTAATCTTTTCATTTCCTAAGAGCTGTTCCCTCTAGACTCAAACTACTGAGGTCAACAAGAGAAATTGTAGAGAAAATAGAACAGAGAATTACATGTTCTCTTTGTTCTCCCTTTATCCAAACTCTACTTTTGGAAGACACATGGAAAGATTTAGGAAAGATTTTTTTTTTAATAATACGAAGGGAGAAAAAGGTAATAGAGAGCAGTAGTTAAGAGGAAAGGAACAACTTGAAAGACATATCTGTGAGACAAAGACAGCTAAACTGGCTTAGGATTCTAAGAGATATCCCATCTTTTTACGGTGAAAACAGAAACTTTGTGTATGAACTGAATCGTATTCCCCAAAATTCCTGTGTTGAAGTCCTAGTCCCTAGTACTTCAGAATGTGACTACATTTGGAGACACAGCCTTTAGAGAGGTAATTAAGGTAAAACAAGGTCACATGGGTGGGCCCTAATCCAATATGATCGGTGTCCTTTCAAAAAGAGGAGATTAGGATATAGGCATAGAGGGAAGACCATGTGTGAAGACACAGAAAAGACAGCCATCCACAAGCCAAGGATACAGGCTCTCGGGGGAACCAACCTGGCTGACACCTTGATTTTGGACTTCCAGCATCTAAAATTGTGAGGAAATAAATTTCTCTTGTCTGAGTCTGTGGTGCTTTGTTATGGTAGCCCTAACAAACTAGAATACTTTTTGTATAGTGTTAAACTTCCTTTATTATTAAAACAAGAATCCTTACCAAAGAAATTCCAGTCACATCCATAACAAGTCCTCTAAATAAAATATTTTTCCAGATTGGCTGATGTAATCAACCATGGATTTATTTTCCTAGCTACACTGAATCCTTAAGTTAGATCCAAGATTTTCATAGAAAGAAATTAAATCAAGAATTGGATTAGTTTAAGCCCATTGGATTTTCAGGAATATTTTAAATAATATTCAAGTGTCTTAAAAAAATAATGTGTTTTTCCCCTTGTTTTGTTCCAATATATGAAGGTTCTCATGTCTATGAGAAGCAGAACATCACAGCCGTCTTTAATAGGCATTTCTGTACACTTTTTTCAAAAAGATTTATTTGAGAGAGAGAAAGAAAGAATACTATTGGGATGGGCAGTAGGAGAAGGAGAGAGAACAGCAGACTCCATGTTGCACACAGAGCCCAAAGCAGGGCTTGATCTCAGGACCCTGAGATCATGATCTGAGCTGAAACCAAGAGCTAGATGCTTAACCAACTGCACCACCTAGGCACCCCTATTTCTGTGCACTCTTAAAAAAATACATATGCGGGCGCCTGGGTGGCTCAGTGGGTTNTCATGATCTCAGGGTCCTGGGATCGAGGCCCGCATCGGGCTCTCTGCTCAGCAGGGAGCCTGCTTCCCCCTCTCTCTGTCTGCCTCTCTGCCTCCTTGTGATCTCTCTCCCTCTGTGAAATAAATAAATAAAATCTTAAAAAAAAAATACATATGCTTGTTGTCTTACAGTGTATAACATATTGATAATCCAATCTCCCTTTTGATCTTCATTACAATACTGAGATGAATCAAGGCAGATGCTATATCTTTTTTTTTTACTGATGAAAAAACTAAAAGTCAGAGAAGGTAAATTACTTCCCCAAGGTCACACAGCTAGTAGGATCACTATAGAAGAGACCCAGGTACGTGCTGACCAAACCACCTACCTTTTATAGTGTTAGCATGGCTCACTGGTCAAATCCGGCCTGCACCTGTTTTGGTAAATAAATTTTGTTGGAAAACAGCCACACCCATTCATTTACGTATTATTAGAAATTGCTTTTGTCCTACAGTGGCAGAGTTGAGCAATTAAAACAAAGACTATATGGTCCACAAAGCCTAAAATATTTACTATGTGGCCCTTCACAGAAAAAGTGTACTAAACTGTATTCTAGACATAAAACTAAACTACATTTCCTTAAAGCTTCTCTTGGAATTCAGGAGTTTTCTCTCTACCTTCCTCTGGAGTTGAATGCAGAGGATCTAATGGAATTCTCCAAGACTTTAGGGAAAGACACAGTCCCTAGATGAGAGGGAAAAGAGAGTGGCATAGAGCAGACCCGCACTACAATACATCATTGGTCTAGGACCTGGATGAGAAACAAACCTTAATTGTATTAAGCCACGATGGTTTAGAAGATTTCACAGCAAGTTATCATGGCGAAGAGAATAGCAGAACTTGGCTTGTTTTACTCTAAAGCCAGAACTGTTTCCTTTCTTGAACTGTGAAAGTGGTCAGAAATAAAAAGGAAGAACAAGTCAAGAACAAGGTCCACAGCTCAGCGACATCTCCCTGACTTGCACAGAGTTGCCTTGGAGCAGAAGTGGCTGATGGGTTTCATCTTTTGCCTATTCTGACAGTGGACCACCACTTACTGACAAAGATTTTGAGGCCATTTCCAGGCTCCAAAGAAACAGTGGCATGTTAATTAGCAATACCTACTATGGACTTAGTGCAAAGAGATGAGACAATCAGGGATTTTGCCATGCACACCTCTGAGAGACACCTGAATGATCAGAAAGCATTTGCTACCTTTAAGGATATCTAAGGGACAGATTTCAATCTAAGAGACACAGTCAAATATTGCTGCTACTGATTAACACAAGTAGGAGCATATATTAAACCCCAATTTTTTTTTTAAGATTTTATTGATTCATTTGACACACAGAGAGAGATTACAAGTAGGCAGAGAGGCAGGCAGAGAGAGAGGAGAGAGGAGGAAGCAGGCTCCCCGCTGAGCAGAGAGCCCGATATGGGCCTCGATCCCAGGACCCTGGGATCATGACCTGAGCCGAAGGCAGCGGCTTTAACCCACTGAGCCACCCAGGCGCCCAAACCCCAATTTTTTTAAACACCAATTTTAAATGATTTGGTATGGGGGCAGAGGGAGGGAAGGGGAATGATTTAACTCAGAGAATTAAAAAATGAAAATTGGAAGAGATCACATAAAATTATTTTCACTGTTTAAGATATACTAGGCTTCATGTCGGAGGTTTGGCTACATCTTTCTTTCATGGAAAATAATAAAGTGCATTTCAAGTCACATAGCTCACCCAGGTCACTTATTTGCCACATAGACAGAGACTTCTCTCAATAACTTCCCTCATAAAAATGGAGGGGTGATAAGGAGGAGGAATATTATTTACTTTCTCAAGCTTTCCTGCATTTAGATGGCAGAGTCTTGGAAGGGAGAGTCTCAAAAAAGAAAAAAGAAAGAACGAAAAGAAAATACGCTTGATCTGGAACAATATAATTAAGAAAATGAAAAACAAATTCTCTTTATGTCTTCTGCAAATCAGAGTTTTTGCTCAAAAAACCACAGATCTCAGAACTCTGCTCGAGTCTTCTGTGTTTTCTCCAGCTTCGTCCCCCAATGAATGCAGAAATCCTCAGATATATAGTCTTCTCTAGTTTCATTATGTGTCTTTCATGACTGTTTACTTTTAAGGCAATTATAGTAAATAGAAATGAGGTGGCGATATACTATTTTCACCTGACCCTCTTTTCCCTTATTTTGGTAACACCATTGCAGGTCATTCTCTCCTTGCTGAAAAATTTTCCAACCTGTTTTCCAGTGTATTATTTTTATGTATTTGCCAGGTTGCTTACAGGCACTGCAGCACCAGTGAAAGGTTTGTGAACCATTCGGTAAGTGGTTCCTGCTCGAATGAATTACCTAGCTTTCATGAACAGCCATGCAGAAGCAAAGCAGGCAGAAAAATAATGAATACATTTGTACCATGGCACTCTCCCCAGCTATGAGCGTCTCACAACCATACAATTTCCCCACGAGGAAAGACAAGATTGCTCTGTCATTAGAATAGGTAATCATTAGATTTATCTTTTATATAATTTGTAGCATCTTAAACATTTCTATGTAGCCTCATTACTGCCAGGAGTCCTCTTTAACTGAGATGATAAGTAAATAAAGTAGAAATTACACACCAACAAGAACTTGGAATATGTTGTTTTAGTGTATGTCTGAGAGCTCCCTTCAGCAAACCTAATCTGCACAGCAGTTACCATTATTTCTACCTCAATGAGCATCTCCTAATTGCTGTGTTATTGCTTGTGAAGAAAATATATTATTAAAGTCCACAACTCATGACTTGTTGCACATCTACCCATGAAAAACTTTCATTTCATCAGCTTTTAATCAGTTTCAAATGGGATGATCAGCAAACGGTTCTCCCCCTCCTCTTGAATATCTGTTCATTACCATTTCCTAATGTCAATGTACCCTTCTTAAGTCAGGATGTATTCATAATTTATTCAGAGACATGAAGATTTTATTAAACCAAATCTATTTAATTCTCCATAAATCGGCTCAAGATGATTTTGGTGGCTTTTTGTAATGAACCACAATTAGAAACTTTGAAGACTCAGAACCCCCTTTTAGTTGTTAATGTTTTATGCTCTACTGTTGGTCTGCTGCCAGATAACGATCCACAGAGCATTAAAGTTTTGTATTAATATTATCTTTACAAATGCAATATTGCTCAGTGGAGGACGAAGTTTCCATAGGCTTCTTTCTTCATAAGTATGTGTTAGGTGGTTGTTAGACATTGTAGGTGATATTTGGAGCTGACTGGAGTCGTCTCTAGGTTAAACATCTAAATTCTCAAGATCCATGTTCTTCCTTTCTTAGAAGGTATTCTAGAGGAGGTTAATCATACTAATTGGCTTTCAGCCAAGGTGAAATCAAAACAGCCTTATGATTTCCAAATGAATTTGAGCAGAGTATTAAATTTGAAATATAGAATGGGTTTCATTATTTAATGACCAACTCTGCCTTTCTTAATGATTCAAAACAATATGGATCAAGGGCCATATATAAGTATTAATCAATAATATGGCCAAAAGCATATATCCTTGCAGAAGTAGTAAGTTAGTGCGTTATTGCTCACTTGTGGCAGGGACTCGGAAGAATGATCATCAACAATCAGTAAATTCTTCCTAATGTACATAATTCCAATAAGTATTTGATCTTTCTAGGACCCTTGGGATCATCAAAATGATAGGGGTCAAAACTCAGATAAGTTTTAAATATTTACAAGAGTTGAAAAGCAGAGGTAAAAGGTTTATTGATTAAACACTCTGCTTTAGGAAGGACACACAAGAGGTGGTAAAATATTAGGCTGGCATTCACTTAGAGGAACAATGTTAACTAAATCAGCCAGTATAGTTACCCAAGTCAGTGGATCTAATATTGTCTCATAGGATTCAAATGGATGTATTCATTCTCTTATCCTTAAGAGTCCAGATTGAGAGTGGGTGATGGAGAGCTCCCCCACCATAACCCATAACACTCCCCTGTCCATCAAGAGCCTGGTTAACCCTGTAGCTACAAATGTCAAATTGACTCTGTTCTAAAAGTTATGCTTTTTAGAAATAACACCAGCCTGTTGAGAAGACAATCACCCCAGATCAGAAAGCAGGAGAGGACGATCCTATGGAATATGCTTCATTAACCTTTGCCTTCAGCATTTTGCAAATTTCACAACAAAAAACAAGCATAAGAGCTCTGCCTCTTGAATTTTCTACAAAGAGAATATTAAATATATTATCTATGCTAGTACAGAATATGGTTAAAAAGATCAGATCTATAGTCATAACACCCAGATTCAAATTCTAGTTCCATCATGTACCACCCAAATTCTTGCAGTATTTTCCTTAGTTTCCTTATCATAATGGACATACTCATACTCCTACCTTTTAGAATTCTTGGGGAAAATAACAGAATTACTGCATGTGAAGCCCTCAGAACAATAAGTGCTCAATAAATGTTAGTTATTCATTCATTCAGATACTTACTCAGTGCCCACTATGTTTTAGATACTATATAGGACTGGAGATTTAGCAGTGCAGTGAGCAAAACTGATTAAATTTTCTGCCTTTTTGGGGTCCATTTCAGACAACAGACAAATAAATAAAACATATAGTATTAAAATGATACTCTATCAAATGGTTTAAGTACTATAGGAAAAATTAAGACAGTAGGAATATAAGGAACACTGAAGTTGTAATCTTAAATGCAGAAAGAGGAGGACTTACTAAGAAGGTGACATCTGAGTGCAGACTTAAAGGAGATAGAGGAGTGGGCCCAAGATATATCTGAGGGAAGACTCATCTGTGAGGAGGAAATAGCAAGTGCCAAAGCTCTGATCCAGAGCTCGCCTGATGTGTTCTAGAAATAGTACAATAAATATTAGCTGTTAGTGTTTGGGAGATATTTGCATTCCTAAGCTTCTTTAAGGGTAGAGATCACATCTATTATTTCTTTTCATTTATCATGAGGCTTGGTTCAGTACTGGGTAGAGAGTAGAAGGGTATTTCTCATAATAAATTGCTAACTCTCTGCATCAGAATGACTCTACTTAAAAAAAAAAAAAAAGCAGCCCCCATCTTAGACCTACAGAATCTTGGAGGTTGGCTCCCTGGAATCTGTATTCTGGTATTACTGGTAAACATGTGCTGTTCTGATTGATTCCTTTTTATTTCTATACAGATCCATGAGTCTGCATTACTCCAGCCCTGCCTTACAGCAGCCCTATAGACAGATGAACTTGGAAGCTACTTTGGAGGGAGATGCAGTATTTGATAAAAGCCAGAAAGCATGCTGGCATACATTTACACTGGATGAAGTACCAATTCCATTTAGCTACAGTATGAAATGCTTCTTTTATTTGCATGGGAGATGAACCATATAAGGCATAATAACGTCTTTCAAAAGTTCATTGCTAGTCCCATACTAGCTTCTCCCAGCAGGGATGGCTGGCAGCTCTTCTTGCAGTAAGTGGAAAGCCATAGTCTGTCAAAGCATCAAGCACTAATGAAATAAACAAAAACTTTCCTTACCTGAGGCAGGTGCCAAAGCCTGCTACTCTAAGTGCCCCCACTGGACACAATTTAGACTTGCTTTCAAATGCTAAAAACAAATAGGTTCTCCTAAGTGCAATTAAACCTAAGCCACGCATTGAATCTATTGATACTGATGGAGTTATTTTGATTCCAAGGCTCTTAAGAGTTGTTTCTGAGAACATCACATAATTCGGTAATTATTATTTTATGCTAATATATGACAAGGAATGTTAAAAACATTCATGAGCTTCCTAGTCTTTTTTTTTTTAATAATCTTGAATCAATAGTGAGTATTTCTCCAAAGGACAAAGTAGTTACGTGCCATTATAACACAGTACGATTTAATTCAAATGATTAAATATACTGTTTTAATAAGATGTATTTCCATTTTAAGAATACTTTATACCCCTCCTGTTCCACAGCTCCCCTTCCCCACTCTGGAATTAAAGCCTAATTCCCAGTTCATGCTAATTATTTTACTATTTCTTTTCACTTAAAGATTGTGTTGAAGTTTTGCTTTATTGTTCTATTCAAGCCAATAAGAAAAGGCCCCATGCTCACAAATCTCTCCAGTTCTTACCATCAAAAATGTACACTGTGGGGCGCCTGGGTGGCTCAGTGGGTTAAAGCCTCTGTTTTCGGCTCAGGTCATGATCTCAGCGTCCTGGGATCGAGGCCCGCATCGGGCTCTCTGCTCAGCAGGGAACCTGCTTCCTCCTCTCCCTGTCTCCCTGCCTGCCTCTCTGCCTACTTGTGATCTCTCTCTCTCTGTGTCAAATAAATAAATAAAATCTTTAAAAAAAAAAAATCTACACTGTGGGCAAATGAAATTTCTATGGCAGGATGACAGAGGGTTTTCCAGAACAACAGGCTTATCCCAGGACTGCCCGCAGCAAGCCAGGAAGTATAGTCATCTTACCTACAGGCATCTATTTGGACTTAAATAAACATAAAAGTTTGTAGATTCATGAATGTTCTTAAACAACATTACTCATAATATCTAGAAAGGGCCAATTAATATGCATCCCATGCCCACATAACTTAGATTATTAGTAGCCTAGCAGAGAGATTGAAAGGCCAGCATCTTCAGCCAGAAAAGGAGAGTCTAGAATGTGGGATATGACACCATCAAGTAGGGCCGCATGACAGAAGAACAGCGACAAGAGAAGAGCCTAAAGTCCTTAGGCTTAATGGAAGGTGTTTCAGAAGACGCTGAGAAACAATGGCCTATGAAGAAGATAGAAGAGAGTATTAAAACAGGCCTGACCTATTGGAAGAATTCAGGGCACTGTGCACAATATTCAAGGCCCTGAAGTTCTCCCCACCTAGCCCTATTCCTATCATCATTAACTCTCCCCACCTGATCTCCTCATTGCTTCTTGGGCCCCCAAACCCTAAGCAATTGCAACAGACATGTCCCCCAAGCCTGAATATGGCAAATAGCTTTACTCCCAGACCCATAATAAACCACTAAGCAGAGTGCACCTCACATTCTCAACACACACTCCAAACAGCAACTGATGATATATTATTATTGACCAATGAGATGAAAGCTACTTGTTTGTGATCTTTTTAGCAGTTTTATTGATAGGTAATTGACATACAAGAAACAGTATATTTAAATTGTATAACTTTTTTTTATTATGTTCAGTTATCCACTGTATAGCACATCATTTGTTTTTGATATAGTGTTCAATGATTCATTAGTTACATATAACACCCAGTGCACATATTTGTTTGTGATTTTTTAACCCTAGCCCAAACCAGGGTCATGCCAACTTCCACTGTCCGTGCCACCTAGTGGTAGAGTTTGAAAATTACACTGTGTCATGTCAAGGGATCATAATTTAGCTAATGAATTCTTTGTTACACGTGGTTGCTTCCAGTTTACTTCAGAGGTAACTTTGCAACGAAGATATTACTAAAGAATACGAGAATATAATCTGCATAAGATAAGTTAGATGAGTCTGTTTTCTCATCTAACACAAAGCCTGGCACTTAGTAGATGCTTACAAAGTATTTGATGATTAACTGATAGAGGGAAAGACCTTCAAGAAACCTGACAATTCAAAAATTATAAATGTATGGGAGGATAGATGAGGGGAAAGTAATTTTATTTATGAGGAATTAGAATAATAAATAGAGAAAAACTAACACTTGAGCTGTACCATAAAGGATAATTAGAAATTTAATAGAAGAGGAAAATAAAACAAGAGACATTTTCGAGAAAACAGTAGAAATAAGAATAAAAATGTAGTCGTGCATTGGCTTTTGACAAAACTGTGAGTCAGTATAGTGTACATTCTGGGGTAATGTTGTAACTCTAGAAGAGTAATAAGCTAAGACTAGGCTTTGCAAGATCTTGTAAACATGCTAAAAAATTAGGACTTAATCTTAAAAGAAATGGCAATGGGGAAAGGAGGAGGGTCCCTTAGACACAGCTATTATACTTTCAAACATTTATTCTTAGGATTAAATAGACAACTTTGTAAAGACATTTGTTCAGGAAT
Source organism: Ailurus styani (assembly GCA_002007465.1). Taxonomy (NCBI): domain Eukaryota; kingdom Metazoa; phylum Chordata; class Mammalia; order Carnivora; family Ailuridae; genus Ailurus; species Ailurus styani. Next base: position 2,893,420 of record LNAC01000042.1, on the reverse strand, counting down.
GTTTATCACAAAATTTATTACAATATTTGAAATTCTAAGTAACATAAATGACCATTAAATGGGTTTGAAAATTAAATGATTGATGACCCGCCCATAAAATGTAACCACTAAAAATGATGATAATGATTTTTATTTATTGATATGGAAAAATATCCACACTATATTAAGGGGAAAAAAGAGCTTACAAAATATGCAGAGCATGATCTCATTTTTGTTTCATTCTATTTTGTTTTAGGTAATATATGCATAGAAAAGATTCTAGAAGGATATATACCAAAATGTTAACAATGGTTATTTCTGGATTATAGAAAATTTTTACTTCCATACCCATCTCTATATTGCCTATTTTTTATAATGTGCATGTATTATTTCTACAATCAGAAAATATATATATATATTTTAAAGAAGTTGATTTTTTTGGTAACTTTACTTACCATATGAGATTTACTTCATCTTTCTCTTTGTTTCTGTGTCTCTGATTCTCTCTGTTAGGTCATAAATATCTAAACCTATCTTTCATGGTCATCTTCACCCTGGCTGGGAACACTTGAGGGCAATTTACTTAATTGTTCCTAAATGGCAGCATAGTGTTGCAAGAAACTTGGCAAAAAAGCAGTATTCAACTTTCAGAATAATAATCATGGTTATGAGATTACAGGTCCAACTGAAACTTGGGAAGAGAACTGAGTGAAGAAAAGTAGTCACTAAAATCTGTAAGGCATTGTAAAGACACAGGAAAGAAAGCAGAAGGCAGTCCAAATGAGGGTGTAATTGAGTTCAGTGATCATGTTGGAAAAGATACAGTCAGAATTAAACAATGATTGTAAAAACTATAATAATCGTAGACTGTAGTGAGAAAATGAGGAGATCCGATTTGTCTGAGAGCATTAAACATCACCTCTTCAGGGACCAATCAGAATCTATACAGAGACCAAGTAAATTTAAGCCATAAATGGAATCTATCCTGGCTCTTTTGGACCTCACATACAAAAGAAGACCAAAAAGTTCTAATGGCATAGGTGAAATACAAAGAGTGAGCAAGAGATCACAAAACATGCATTTTGCATATTTAAAAAATATGAATCATAAGCTGGGAAATGAGTCTACAATTCTCACTCAGAAAGAAGCAGAAAGGAAAGCAAGATATTTAGAGAATCTTTACTTATTTTTAAATAAGATGGTATATATAACACCTATTTTATTATTATTAACAATACTTCCATAATAAAAAGGCACTTATAGTTCACTATTATACCCTTAGTGACTAGAATAATATTGGGAATATTGTAGGTGTTCAATAAATGTTTATATTATGAATTTCTTATTAATGAATTTTTAGAAGGAAAATGATTTAGACACATAATAAATCAAAGGATACAAAAATAATGATTCTACTAAAATATATTAAACTCTTGATAATAAAGACATGAAATATGAATAACTGAAAAGTCACTTACTTGTTGCGAAAAGATAATGATCTCGTAGGCCACTTTAAGCATTCTGTAATGATCGGTAGAATGGAGTTGTAAAGTCTGGGATTAGAAATCAAGTGTTTGAATCCTGGGTTACCACTTAACACTGTGACCCTGAATTAGTAAATTATTTAATGTCTTCATACTGAAAGCTTCAGTTACCTCATCTTTAAAATGAGGATAATAGTAACATCTGCCCTACTAGTGTATTTCAATAGTTAAACCAGATCATACATATTTATACTGTAACTTGTTAAAATTCTAAATAAGAGCTCTTTTGGTATAGAAGAGAACTGGGGGGGCAACTTCTCCTCCATTATTTTAGGATGAACAGAGGCCTTGAAAATTGAGTAGTGGAAAAAAACAATCAAATGGTTGCCTTCCATTAAGCACATTAAAAGTTATCTCTTTACCCCAAAGTATAAACAGTATCTTAATTTTAGGAATGAAGAACTGATGTGTACAGAGGGCTATACAACCTGTAACCAGTGAAGTGATTAATTCAGTATTGAAATGCATTCCTTTGGCATGTGCTTTGGATGGTGTATTAGTTTCCCAGGGCTGCTGTAACAAATTACCACAGAGTTGCTTAAAACAGAAATTTATTCTCTCACAGTTCTGGAGGCTGGAAGTCTAAGATCAGGGTGTCAGCAGGGTTGGTTCCTTCTAGAGGCTCTGAAGGAGACTCTGTTTCAAGCTTCTCTCTTAGCTTCCGGTGGTTGCCAGCAATCCATGGTATCCCTTCCTTACAGACACATTACTCCAATCTCTGCCCCCATTTTCACATGGCATTTCCCCCCATGTCTTCCTATCATCTTCTCAAAAAGACACAAGTCTTAAGGGATTAAGGGCCCACCCTATACCAGTATGACCTCATCTTTAAAAATTACATCTGCAACAGCCCTATTTCTAAATAAGGTCACATTCTGAGGTATTGGGGGTTAGGATTTAAACATATTTTTATGGTGGGACACAATTCAACCCATAACAAATGGGCATCCTCAAAACTTTAGGTTATTGAAAATTAATTAAATGAACCATATGTTCAAATGGTCAATTTTATAGGTAGAATCACAAAAAGAGGAAAGTCTATAGCAGTCTAAACTTCTGTCAGTAGCCATCATTTAGCAAAAGTAAGCATTTAAAATCTAATAGAGGCAAGGTAAAGAAGAAAAATTAAAAATTTAAAAAGCATGTAGAACAGCTCCTAATTGCATTTACTCAATTAAAAAGCACCTCAAAAAAAACCAAGCAAACGAACAAACAAACAAAAAAACCTGTGGAGTTACTAGCCCTTACTGTTATATTCAAATAGTTTAATTACCATATAGAACAGGAATCTAACCCTATATATCTACCAACATGCAAATCATCCTGAAGATTACTTTCCAGAGAATTGAAATCTGGAGGAGAGAAGCCCCTCATCCTGTCATCAGTGTGTGTTGATCTCAGTGAAGTATAAAGGCACCCAAGCACAGAAAGGTAAGTGGTAGGAGTAGGAAGCTTGTCATTACCCAGCAGTATAGATTGTGTTATTGTGTCTGACCCTGAGTTCTGCATGGTCAACCACCTCTGCATTGAGTACCCAAGGGATAATTCATCATAAATGAAAATGTTCTTGGTAAAGGTGGGGGAGGAGTCAATGGCCATAGCTAGAGCTGGGATTTATGACATTATAATAAGTTAATTAACTGCTGCACTCATTGCTTCTTAAAGAATGAGAATAGCATCTAAATGCACATGCTTATTAGGAAAGATATCTTAAGGCATACCAAATGCTTGTTAGGGAAGATGTTTTAAGATGAATTAAAATACAGAGTTTTATGAGGTCTGGCCTTCACATTAGTCATAAGAACTAGAGAATCACAGGCTAATGGTCTCATAAAGATCCAGTTGGATTACATTTGTGGGCATGTGCTGAAATCACCAGTTCAGAAATATCAAGGCAGTACTAATAGGAATAAGTTAATTTCATTCTAAAATAACCAGTATACATGGATATTAGGCAAGATTCTGAAACTAGTGAAATCTTGGCACAGTTTTGAGTCATTTCAATATACTCATAGGAAATCATTATTTAAAAAAAGAAATTTATTGGGCGCCTGGGTGGTTCAGTGGGTTAAAGCCTCTGCTTTCGGCTCAGGTCATGATCTCAGGGTCCTGGGATGGAGCCCTGCATTGGGCTCTCTGCTCAGCAGGGAGACTGCTTCCAACTCTCCCTGTCTCTCTGCCTGCCTCTCTGCCTACTTGTAATCTCTCTCTCTGTGTCAAATAAATAAATAAAATCTTAAAAAATAAATAAATAAAATAAAATAAAAAAAGAAATTTATTCAAAAATGGCTTATAAAAACAATTATACACAAAAAAACAGGGTGAAAATATTCAGAGAATTTATGCAACTAAAAACCTAATCAAGAAGAAAAGGGTAAAAACTTCACAAAATTTTAAGAGAAGCAGAATATAGTAGATAGAGAAGATTTAGAGTCTTATGTGGTTGTATATTAATAAATTTCAAAACATCAAGGAATTTAATGCTTTGTGTGAAGTAAAATATATCAAAATTAACCCAACAGGTTAAAAATCAAAATAAGTTGAGAAAGTTATCCAAAAGCCACATCTAAGTCTCTAGAGAAGAACTCAGGATCATGATAGATTTACCAGTAAATTCCTTCAAACTTTCAAGAAACAGATCTTTGCCAAGTTATATAACCTGTTTCAGGACATAGAAAAAGCTTAAAAGTAATTCAGATCATTGTAAGAAGAAACATACCCTAATTTTTGTATTTCTAATGAATTCGAGGGGAAAAAATGCAGCCGAACATCACTTAATAAAGATATTTTAAAACATAAATGAAATGCTAGCAAATAGAATTTAATAATATAGTTAAGGTGTTTATTATAGGAATCCATGAATAGTCTAAAATTAGGAAATCTATTGATGTATATCAATAGATTTAAATCCAAACCAAATAAATTTTAAAAGATAACCATCTTAATAGTAATATATCTTATCATATCTTTAAGATATCTAATTCAAGCCATCAGCCAACATTTTATTTGACAGTGGAAAATAATAGAATAAATCTCATTAAGATATGATTAAAATACAGATATGTAAAATTGCTATTATTTAATATTACTATAACTAATGATAACATTGCCTGACATGCATTGAGTTCTTATAATATGCCAGAAATTGGCTAAAAGATACATGCATTATTTAACAGCACTTCAAAAGTTCTTAAGACATAAAACACGAAATGACAAACGCTAGAAAGAAAGAAACAAAATGTGATTATATATAGTTGACTTGCTTTTAGAGCATAAAAACAGAAAGAAATAAAATGAAAGGCTATTAAAATTAATTAAAGGTTGCTATATCAGCCAGACAAGAGATAAATATTCTCACATACCAAATAACAATAACAATAGAAAAATGTAAATCAAAAAGAGAGCCCATTTATAATCACAAAACAAAATTTAAATTAAGGGGAAATAATATCTTATATGACAATAAATGCAATACTTTATTGAGAGATATAAAAGGGGAAAAAACAGAATAAAAGAAGAAGTCTAACATGTTCCTAAGTGGGAAACCTTAAGTTTTATGAAACAAAAGTTTTTCTCAAATGTTTAGTGCATTTATTAAAATTTTAATTCCAATCCCAATAGATTTTTTTTGTAACTTAACCAACTGATTCTAAAATTGATTTGAAAGTGTAAACAGAAAACTAATAATTGTTTTAAAGATAAAGATTAATTTAACAAAATACTAAAACACAAAACCACAAAACTAATTAGAACTTATTGACAGGTATAAGAAAAGGCAGATCAGTAGGAAAAAAGAGACAAATAAAAATATATCCCATTACACATACACATTCAGTATTTGAGTAGACCTGTATGACATAGCAGAGGAAAAGTAAAATTTCAACCAAAAATAATCATATCTTATCTATAAGAAGTATATAAAGTTTAATTTATCTTAAGCCTATAGTGAGAGGAGGAATTCCTAAACTGAAAGTCAAATGGAAGACAGAGAAGGAGTGGGAAGGGGAGAAAAAGCAATGGAAGACTTTTATAAATGAAAATAATTATTTAAAAAGAAACAAGAAAGAAAGAAAACTAGAACTAGAACAAAGTAAAAGAATAAACAAGAACAAAGTAAAAGAGTAGACTATATAAAGAATACAAACTGTACCAGAAAAATAAAGAGTAGGATTAAAAGATAAACAATAAGTTAAAGAAAATACTTGTGGAGAATGCATCAATTCAAAGGGATGATGTCTTGGGGGATTCCAGTTCAAGATGGTGATGTAGGAAGACTCTGAACTCACCTCCTCCATGGAATATACCAAATCACACCTATTAATGGAATAATTGCTCCTGAAGAAGAACTGAGGGCTGACTGAACAGCTACTGAACAGCCAAAGACAGACCAAATGGCAAGAGAACAGCAAGAGAGACAGACAGAGACACAATAATAAAGGGAAGCCCCACCCCCAACATTATGAATGGCAGAGGGGAAGGAGGGTATTGAGGCACCAGGAACAGATCCCTCTGTCTTTGGGCACAGAAGAAAAGCCACAGTTTAAAAAGAGCAACTAGCACATAAAAGAAACAACACTAGTACTCTGCCAGTTGGCAGAGGAGCTGTGGGAAGTCTCTCCAGGTCAGAGGGACTAGAGAATGACACAGTTTACGTTCCCATCCAACCTTGGAAGCCTAGACTGGAGCAGGATTCAGACACCATGACAGATTGTCACAAAGAGCCTGCCACTTCAGCAAGCCCACACCAGCCACCCTGTGGTAGTGAGGCACAGAAAACAAGCTGTGGTCTTGTGGTTGTTTTTGTTTTGTTTTGTTTTGTTTTACTGTTTCATTTTATTTTTACTTTTCAAAATTTGTCTTCTCTTGTTTTATGTCTATTTTTTTATTTTGATTTTGTTCTTTTTTTTCTCCTGTTCTTTTTTCTCTTTTCTTCTTTTCTTCTTTTTTTCTCTTTTTTTGTCCTTTTCTTTTTTCTTTCTTCTTTTATTTTATTATTTGCTTTTTTCTTTTCTTTTTTTATATTATTATTATTATTATTTTTAATTCTGTAAAAAGTCATGGTTTAAAAGAATAACTAGAATATACAGGCACTACTCCAGCCAGCCAGGAAAAGTCACCAAGGACACATAGGGTAACCATACAGGGGACCACTCCTTCAACATTAGAAATAGTCATTTGCCTAATCCATAGAAACAAACACAGAAAGCCAAACAAAATGAGGATACAGAGGAATGTGTTCCAAAAGAAAGGACAAGGAAAAACACAATAAAAGAATGAAATGACATAGATAAACAATATACCTGAAAAATAACTGAAAATAATGAATAAAGATACTCAAAGAGCTGGAGAAAAGAATGGAAAAACTTAGTGAGACCTTCAATAAAGAAACAGAAAATATTAAAAAGAACCAATCAGAGCTGAAGAATATAATAACTGAAATTAAAATACACGCTAGAAAGCATCAACAGTAGATTTGAGGATGCAGAAGAATATATCAGCAATCTTGAAGACAGAATAATGGAAAGCACACAAGCTGAACAGCAAAAAGAGAAAATAATTTTTAAAAATGAAGATAGATTAAGAGATCTCTTGGATAATATCAAGCAAACATTTGCATTATTGTGGTCCCAAAAGAAGACTGAGAGAGACGTAGAAAACTTATTTGAATAAATAACTGAAAACCTCCCCAACCTAGGGAGGGAAATAGACATCAAAGTCCAAGAAGCACAGAGAGTTCCAAACAATATGAACCCACAGAGGCCTACACCACTGGTACATAATAATTAAAATGTCAAGGATTAAAGATAAAGACAGAATCCTGAAAGCAGCAGCAAGAAAGAAAAAGTTACCTACAAGGGAGAACCTATAAGACTTTCAGATGATTTTTCACAGAAACTTTGCAAGCCAGAAGAGAGTGGCATGATACATTCAAAGTGCTGAAAGGAATGAAGCTATAATACTTTACCCAGCAAGGTTGTCATTCAGATTTGAAGAAGAGATAAAGAGTTTCCCAGAGAAGCAAAAGATGAAAGAAATGATCACCATTAAGCCAGCATTACAAAAAATGTTAAAGGGACTTATTTAAATGGAAAAGAAATTGCCATAATTAGACAAAAGAAAAATATGGATAAAAAGATGTAAAATATGACAACAATATATGAAATGTGGAGAAGAGAGTAAAAAGGGAAGAGAAGGGAAAAAGAGAAAGAATAGAAAGTGTTTGAATTTAAATGATCTTCAAATTAATATGGACTGCTATTTACTTAGGATGTTGTATATGAATCTCATGGTAACTACAAATCCAAAACCTATGACGGATTCACAAAAAATAAAGAGAAAGAAAGCAAAAGAAAAGAAAAACCCACTAATGATACTGATCAGTCACAAAGAAAGAGAACAAGAGAAGATGAAAGAAACAAAAAAGAACTACAAAAACAAGCAGAAAACAAAATTTTTTAAATGGCAATAAGTTCATACCTATCAATAATTAAAGGTTAATGGCCAAAATGCTCCAATCAAAAGACACAGAGTGGCGGACTGGATAAAAAACAAGACCCATCTATATGCTACCTACAAGAGACTCACCTCAGACCTAAGGAAGGGATGAAAAAACATTCACCATGAAAATGGAAGTGAAAAAAAGCTGGGGTAGCAGTATTTATATCAGACAAAATAGACTTTAAAACAAAGACTGTAGCAGGAGACAAAGAAGGGAATTACAAAAAGATAAAGGGATTAATCCAACAAGAGATACAATAATTGTAAATATCTACGCACCCAACATTGGAGCACCCAAATACACAAAGCAAGTATTAACAGACCTAGAGAAATTGGTGGTAATGCAATAATAGTGGAGAACTTTAACACTCTACTTACATCAATGGATAGATCATCCAGACAGAAAGTCAATAAGGAAACAATGTCTTTGAATGACACATTGGAGCAGATAGACATAACAGATACATACAGATGATCCTATCCAAAACAACAGAATACCCATTCTTTTCGAGTGCACATGGAATATTCTCCAGAATAGATCACATATTAGGCCATAAAACATGCCTCAATAAATTATAAAGACTGAAATCATACCATGTGTCCTTTCCAACCACAACAGTATGAAACTAGAAATAAATCACTCACACACACACACACACACACACACACAAACACAAACACACACAAGGTATAGACATGGAGACTAGATAACATGACACTAAACAATCAATGGGTCAATGAAGCAATCAAACAGGAAATAAAAAAATAAATGAATACAAATAAAAATGAAAAAATAATGGACCAAAATTTCTGGGACACAGTGAAAGCAGTTCTAAGAGGGAAGTATATAGCAAAATAGGCCTACCTCAAGAAACAAAACAAAACAAAACAAAACAAAAAAATTTAAATAAAAAAATCTATCCTTATGCCTAAAAAAAGAAGAAAAAGAACAAACAAAATCCAACGTGGGTAGAAGAAAGGAAATGATAAAGATCAGAGCATAAATAAATGACACAGAGACCAAAAAAAAAAAAAAGTAGGAAAAAAAACAATGAAACCAAGAGTTGTTTCTTTGAAAAGATAAACAAAATTGACAAACCCTTAGCCAGTCTTACCAAGAAAAATAAGAGAAATAACACAGATAAAATCAAAAACAAAAGAGAAATAACAACTGATACTACAGAAATTTCAAAATTATAAGAGACTACTATGAAAAATTATATGCCAACAAACTGGACAACCTAGAAGAAATGGATAAATTCCTAGAAACATAAAATCTTCCAAAACTGAACCAGGAAGAAATAGAAAATCTGAATAGACAAGTAATGAAATTGAATCAGTAATCAAAAAGCTACCAAAAAATGAAAGTTCCAAACCAGATGGCTTCACAAGTGAATTCCACCAGACAAAGAGGAGTTAATTCCTATTCTCCTCAAACTACTCCAAAAAAATAGAAGAGGAAAGAAAGCTTCCAAATACTTCTATGAAGCCATCACCCTGATACAAAACCCAGACAAAGACACCACAAAAAAAATAAGAAAGAGAGAGAGAGAGAGAGAGGAAGAGCGAGCTGCAGGCTAATATCACTGATGAACATAGATGCAAAATTCTCAATAAAATATTAGCAAACCACATACTACAACACAATAAAAAAAATCATTCAACATGATCAGATGGGATTTACTCCTGTGATGCAAAGGCGGTTCAATATTCACAACTCAATCAACATCATACACCATATCAACAAAATGAAAGAATCATCTCAATAGGTGCAGAAAAATCATGACGAGATTCAACACGCATTCATAATAAAAACTCTCCAAAAAATGGGGTTAGAGGGAACATGCCTCAACATAATGAAGGCCATATCTGAAAAATCCACAACTAACATCATCCTCAATGGTGAAAAACTGAGAACTTGCCCTCTAAGGTCAGGAACAAGACCAGGATGTCCACTCTAGCCACTTTTATTCTATATAGTATTAGAACTCTTATCCACAGCAATCAGACAAGAAAAAGAAATGCAGCATCCATATTGGTAAAGAAGCTAAACTCTATTCACATATAACATAATACTATACATAGAAAATCCCAAAGATTCCACCAAAAAACTACTAGAAATAATAAACAAATTCAGTAAAGTGACAGGATACAAAATTAATACCCAGAAATTTATAGCATTTTTATACACTAACAACAAAGTCATAGAAAGAAAAATTTTAAAAAAGAATGACATTTACAATTGCACCAACAAAAATAAAATACCTAGGAATAAACTTAACCAAATACATGGAAGACCTGTATTCTGAAAACTATGAAACACTGATGAACAAAACTGAAGATGATGTAAACAAATGGAAAGATCTTCCATGCTCATGGATTGAAAGAATTCCTATTATAAAAATGTTCATATTAACGAAAGCAATCTACAGAGTCAATGCAATCCAAATCAAAATAACAACACCATTTTTCACAAAACTAGAACAAATAATACTAAAATTTGTATGGAACCACAGAAGACCCCAAATAGCCAAAGCAATCCTGAGACAGAAGAACAAAGGTGGAGGTATCCCAACTCCAGATTTCAAAATATATTACAAAGCTATAATAATAAAAACAGTTCCATAAAACAGGCACAAAAATAGACACATAGATCAAGAGAATAGGATAGACACTCCAGAAATAAGCCCACACTTAAATGGTCAATTAATCTATGACAAAGAAGGCAAGAATATACAACAGGAAAAAAGACAGTTTTTTTAATAAATGATGTTAGGAAAACTGGACAGCTACTTGTAAAAGAATAAAGCTGGATGACTTTCTCACACCATACGCAGAAATAAGCCCAAAATGGATTAAAGAGCTAAATGTGAGCCCAGAAACCATAAAAATCCTAGAAGAGAACAGAGGCAGTAATTTCTCTGACATCAGCCATTGCAACATATTTATAGATACATCTGCTAAGGCAAGGAAAACAAAAGCAAAAACAAACTATTGAGACCATATCAAAATAAAAAGCTTTTGCGTGGAAAAGGAAACCATCAATGAAACAAAAAGACAGCCTACTGAATAGAAGATGTTTGTAAATGATATATATAAGGGGTTAATATCCAAAATATGTAAAAATCTCATATAACTCAACATCAAAAAAAAATCCAATCAAAAAATAGAGGACATGAATAGATATTTTTCCAAAGAAGACACACCGATGCCCAACAGACACATGAAAAGATGTTCAACATCAATAATCATCAGGAAAGTGCAAATCAAAACCAAAATTAGATATTCTCTCACACCTGTCAGAATGGCTAAAATCAAGAAGACAAGAAACAAGTGTTGGCCAGGATGTGGAAAAAAAGGAACCCTCGTGCACTGTTGGTGAAAATGTAAATTAGTACAGCCACTGTGGAAAACAGTATGGAGGTTTTTCAAAAAATTAAAACTGGTAATACTGGATGATCCAATAATTCCACCATCAGGTATTTATCCAGAAAAGATGAAAACACTAACTCAAAAAGATATGTGCATCCCTATGTTTACTGCAGCACTATTTACAATAGCCAAGACATGAAAGCAACCTAAGTATTCATCAGTAGATGAATGGATAAAGAAAATGTGGTGTACATGCACACAATGAAATATTATATAGCCATAAAAAGGAATGAAATCATGCCATTTGAGATAGCATGAATGGAACTAGAAGGTATTATGCTGAGTGAAATAAGTCAGAGTGAGAAAGATAAATACCACATGATTCCACTTATTCCACTCATAAATGAAATCTTTAAAAAAATGAATAAGCAAACAAAAAGCAGAATAAGAACTATAAAAACAGAAAACAAACTGATGGTTGCCAGAAGGGAGGGAGGGGGGAGTTGTTGGGCAAAATGGGTAAAAGGGAGAGGGAGACACAGGCCTCCAGTTTTGGAACAAGTAAGTCACAGGAATAAAAAGCAGAGCATAAAAAATACAGTCAATGATACTGAATAGCAATATAAAGGGACAGATGGTAGCTACACTTGTGGTGAACAAACCTTAATGTATAGACTTATCAAATCACTAAGTTGTACACCTGAAACCAATGTAACCCTGTGTGTCAACAATACTCAAAAAAACAAAAACAAAAGCAAAGAGATGATGTCTTTATTTTTTATAAAGTTCATGTAAATTGATACACATCTCCTAGGTTAGATAGGGGGCATGCTGCTAAGGTTAAACTCCAAAGCTGAAAGGGCCCAGGTGAGCAATGGAGACAGGTAAAGGGACAGGCATGCATAAAGACTTACATGTGCAGCCAATGGGAGATGGAAGCCCTGGTTTGGGGGGCCAGGGGAGCATTCCAGGAGAGTGCTCTCATGCTAAAATGTGGGCCCAGTATTACCAGATCTTCTGCTCTCTTCAGGAGAAACCAAAGATTCACACCTTTTTTGATCCTGGCCAATTTGTTCAACACTGTGCTGACAAAACAAAGCAAGCACAATGCCATATAACAGACAATTATTAATGGGGAAATACTATAACTAAAAACACATGAAAAAAATGTGTTGAGGATCAACTACTGACCTTGTTTGTGAGTTAGTCATAGGGCTCTTATCTGTACAGGGAACTCTTCATGATGTAAGAAATTTCCAACAAGCAAAAAGCAGTAAAGGTAGTGTCTAGTTGCTATCCCTTTCTAACACCCACTGGCTCAACATCTCACCGTGATGCCTGTCCCATGCCCTGCCATGAACATCCTAACACTAGCTACCCTGGATTACATGCAGCTACCCAAACACGCACATTCTTTTGTTCTTGCTGGGTTTTTTCCTGGAACACTGTCTATTCTTCATAAAGAAAATCTTATTTACTCTTTAAAGTTTAGTTCACTGTAAAACCCAAGGCAGAATTAACCATAAAATCAACCCATCTATTGACTATCTGCTTTGAACCAGACAGTGGGCACTGGAGCAGTGAGCAAGATAAAGTCATTGCTGCCTTCATGGTACTTATCTCTGCTTTCCCACAGCACTTTGTTCCTGTGTTACAGCCCTTAGCATATTCATAGTTTTAATCATTAGAGTTCTTGGAAATTGTTCGCTTCCCCCATCAGACTGTGAGCTCCGTGAGGGAATGAATGTGTCTCCCCATAAAACCAGCTCCTCTAGTCGTTCATATCTTTTATTCCCTACTATTTCAGGGTTTGTAAATAGTTTGTGTATACAGAATACACTGAATGTTTGCAATATATTCAATATGTAGGGCATCTATCCTATCATAAAAGTCCACCATGACTATGACATTTTAAACTTTCTCTGGAAAACTCAAACTAGGGTAAACTTTTTATATTTAGAAGTCAAAACTGTTCATCACAATTTCCCAGTACCGCCACATCACTACATTCTGCTTTCCCTAAAAAGTGACAAAAACACTGAAACATTAATCAATCCAGATATCTGCTAATCACTCTTGCAGTTAACTTGAGCAACACAGAAAGGAGTCAGTATTCTTAAATTAACCCTGCAGAGACATATTAGCATAGAAACATAACACAAACTCATTTTGACATCTGGAGTTCTGTGCAGTAACTGTGCCCAATACACAAGTATATTGGTTATGTCCTCTTAAAGCAACTGCAAAATCATTTCTTCTAAAGCCACAAAAGATTTCTATAACAGGACTGTCTTGGATCACCACGGCTAAGGTCTACACTTTTGTTTAAAAAAAATGTTCATTGTCAAGATAGGAAGTGTGAGTACAGATTCTAAAACTACATTCAATGCTGTTCTATGAACTTCCAGAGTGCTTTGTAGGGCGTGTTGTGTGACTTCTCAAGCTCTCTCTCTGTGTCTATCTTCATCTGCGGACTGAAAGTTCTCTGAAGGTAAAAAGACATAGAACGTGTACCTTGTAGTGCTTTGAACAATGAACTGCATTTGGTGGTGTGCAGAGAAGGCTTTTCACTATTAGAATATGTGTTATATTTTATCATAAGACATGGAACATGAACACTTTGCATTTGAGAGTCAACCATGACAACATTACAGTGTTGTCAGTGTTTGACTTTTAAATCATCTGGCATACTCTTTATAATCCCCAACATGAAATATAGAAGATGATCGGAAGAGAGAAGTCAGAGGACCTAACCAAACAGCAAGGAAGCCAGTAAATGGACTCCTCCCTCAGGCTAGAGTCTTTTTATTTACAGGTCATAATTAAAATGTTAAAACTGATATGCCTGAGACATCTAATACTGAATACTAGAATCATCCAAAGCCACAAAAAAATCCAAGTTATTTATTCTGAAATATTGACTGAATGCAATAAATTGTCCTTAAATACAAAGACAGGATTGTTGGGATCAATAAACATTTGTAATAGATATCATTCAATTATTCATCTATAAAAGGCTTTTGAGAGTCAATATTATGGGAAGATGAAGAGTCATCATCAGTAAGAACATACATAAGACATTGTCCCCATCCCCAAGAACATTATGGTCTAAAGGAGGACAACAGGTAAAGGTAGCTGGAGGAGCAGCTCCTACTGCTTGCCAGCGTTGTAATTAAGTTGTTGACTTGGAGGTATTTACAAGATTCCCCACATTTGTTTCTCTACCTCTCAGTATTAGAAGGCCATGTCAGAGAAATGACTAATACTTCCTATAGTCACAGTGTTAGAATTTGAAGAATCCATAGAAATGATCTGGTTCCTCATTTTGTGTTTTCCTTACATATTCAAAAAGAAATTCCATAAACGTTAAGTGCCTTGTTTGAAATCACACACAATAGAGCAATAAATCTGAGACAAGAACATAAGTTTTTAGCCCCTGCATTTTTCTACTTATACTGAGATATCTTTAAATAGGTCTTAACCACATTTTTACAAAAAATACAAATTACTTCTTACATTAACATACCCAACTATGTATGTTCTTGTCTTTCAATTGACTTTTAGCAATTCTATCTCAGCTATAGTCTAGTGACCCCCCACAACAAAATGCACATCTCTTTATACATATTTTATAATTTGTTTTAAGATGTACTTTACAAGGTGTCTAAGTTTTTCTCTGGTATCCTGATTTTAGTTAATAGCAGAAAACAACAACAAGACCAAAAATACAAAATAACAGTCCTTGATCTAGACCTTTTTAGCGTTCCAAAGAAAAAAATGCACCAGGGCTGCAGGCACATGAAAACATGTCAATCAGATGTAATTGCTCTCCAAGAGAAACACTTTTCAGGGAAGTAAAAAAGAACTCATCCTGAACACAAGGCTTTGTAGCAGCAACTAATCTACTAATGACAAGCTCAGTTTGTTATTCTCAAACTCGTTCAAGAGTCAACATGTGAATCATGACAGAAAAGGACAACCTCATCAAGTCATAGCTCTTAAACAATTATAAAAATGAAATGCATGGGCATTTATAGATTATATATTTAAATTATAGATATTACATGTGCATGTATATATATGTTATAATGATATTTCATTATATCATTCATAGTTGCTAAGAATAAAAGCTTTCAAGTACCTCATGGTTAGTTACTAATACCAGTGCAGACAAATATATCAGAGCTCTAGCACATTAAAAAAAAAAAAAAAAAAAAAAGCCTCTGCCTTTTTTGCACAATAACTCTTAAGGACACTCAATAGGCCAGATTCTGCCTGAAGACAGTGAAGCCCACACCCCAGGGGGTACTATTTGAAGGCTATATTTGGCCGGATGCATATAAAGACAGCTTTAAAATTCTTTCAATATCTTTTTCCATTATTGCAGTCTACTTAAATGGAAATTTAATAATCCCTGCTACAAAGGACAACCGCGAACTTCAAAAAAGAAGGTCTTGGCCTCTATTTTTGCTGCTTACATTCATTATCCAAAAACTGAGACATCATATTTTTTATAGCACCAGAGTTGGAGTATTCACTAACTAGAAGGTATAAAAGTTAAACCAATAAAAGAAAGTAACAACAACAAAAAAAAAAGAAAGAAAATTACAAAAATCCTAAAGTAAGCCTCAGTCAAGAAATCCATAGTAACCTCCACTTAAATTTACTGAGGTTGGAGGCCATCCATTAAAACATTTATTCTCTGAAATGTCATATTTAGGAAAGCCTATACACGGTGTATAAATGTCATTTTAAATTTCAAAATAACTGATGTTCAGCTTTAATAGCGCCATGTAAACGAAGAGTATATAAAGTCATAATCTAATAAGGATTGGATAGGGATTGGGCAGACAAGGTTGTTAGATAGGGTGCCCCTTTTTTTCTAATTGTTTTATTGCCCCAGTTCTTAGGAGAAGGCACAAGGGCTTAAATACTTCTGGCTAATCTGTTTACTCCCTAAAAGCTCCTCCCCGGGGTGCTCATAATAGCTCATAATTAGGGTAGAGATTGGCCACATTTTACTAGAGGTCATAGTTGTGGTGATTTAAAGATGGATCCAGGCTCCACCCTTCTTTTTTTACCTTCCTGCACTCAGGCAATGGGATGTCTCTGTATGTAAGTTCCAGGTAGTAAGTGCAGCAGCCCTTTAAGAGGCAGACAGGAGCTCTGTCCACGCTGACTGTTGGTAAGAATGTTTGGTTGGTGTGGTAGATGCTGTGATATATAACCCAGAACCTCCTTCAAGGAAGGATTTGTTACACCAACTGCTAGAATCACTGTCAGCTCTTCTGGGGACTATATTAGTCATAGAGAGTCATTCCCATCCTTCCCAAGGTCACTCATCTTCCCATGGCATCCTGCGATTGATACAGGACTATAAAGGCCTGGCCATCTTGGCCCACCTCAGGAAGACTCTGAAGGTCCATTCTAACTCTGGAACTCCCAAGGAGTCAACCTAGGCTGTCACTGGGCCTGCATCATAGATCAACTTCTTCCTTGGTCCATAACCTGTTTCCTTGCCTTCCCTTCAACAAGTGTGCATCCATGGGCACTCATTAATAATGGTCCTGTACACTAAACTTGAACATAGAGTCTGCTTCCTGGGGAGCCCAACCTGAGGCAGTAGGATTCTGACCTTCACCCTTAATGCTATAGATTGTATCTATAGAGTGGGAATCTGTGTTTAGGTTTCTAGGTCAAATACTCTTGCTACAGCTTCATTTAGCAGAGAAGTCCTATACTTGAGTGTTATCAGCACATGATAGCTATTAATAAAAATTGTATTTTACTTCCATTTTGGATATCACCATCATTTCATGGCCCACATGCCACTGGAGCAGATTAGGAGTGGATAAGAAAATTTAACCATCAAAATCCTACTCTATACCTGTAATAAAGTCTAATCCTGAAGTCAAATGGAAAGGAAACAGTATACGAATCCAAAAATGTCAAGCCTTCTTCTAATCATCTAAATTTGCCCTCTTGAGATTCCTCATTTCCATGACAACTATAAGGGTGAAGAGTTAGTGAATAGTTTGCAAAATGCAGAGAAGTTTAAAGACTGAGGAATTTAAGGAATTAAATTTAATTAGTTAGATTAAATTGAGGTGGACTTTTCTTTGTTGCTTAATAAATGGAATGAATATGGATCTGCAAGAATCTTTCCCACCAAAAGAGCAATAGATGCCCTGTTTTCAAAGGACTAGTCCTCAGGGAAATCTTCATTTAGCTAGTTGGAACATTATGAGAACATTCACATTTCAATGCATACTACATGGCCAGCATTTGTCGGCAGAGGAAAAAGATATAAAATAAATGCATACTCCAAATGGTACCATGGTCTGATATAAGTGAACTTACTTCCTTTGTGCTGCTGAGGAAAGCTTAATACTTAGATTCCTGAATTCTACCTACATAAAAATATAAAGACTATATTCCTTTTTCTAATGTTACCATATTATGAATCTGGAAATACTTCATGCACAAAAAATGAAAGGGAAAAGTATCCACAGGGATAATAGTCAGAATCCCTCACATGTTGGGTTTGTTCAAAGATTTTGTTCAAAGATTGTTGTTCAAAGATTTTATTTATTTATTTGATAGAGAAAGAGAGAGCACGCAGAAGCAGGGGGAGCAGCAGGCAGAGGGAGAAGCAGGCTCCTGGCTGAGCAGGGAGCTCAAGGGGGGACTCGATCCAGGACCTTGGGGTCATGACCTGAGCTGAAGGCAGACACTTAACCAACTGAGCCACCCAGGTGCCCCAGAATACCTTACATTTTGATCTTGACACCTAATCTAGTCACCTGGACATTTTCCTTCATCAGACTATACAAGTATCAGAAGGTCTTTGTGAGGCAGATCAATACTGCTAGCCAATTTTACAGAAAAGGAAACCAAAATTGAATTTAAGTTAGTTACCCAATAAACCATAATAATAGACTGAATGTCTGAGTCCTTCCAAAGTTCATACGATGAAACCTAATCCCCACTGTGATGATACTTGGAGGTAGGGTCTTTGGAAGAAGATTAGGTCATAAGGGCAGAGCCATCATGAATGCCATTAGCACCCTTACAAAAGAAACCCCAGAGAGCTCCCTCACCTCCTCCATCAGGTAAGGATGCAGCAAAAAAATGACTATTTATGAACCCAGAAGTGAGCTCACAGTAGACACTGAATCTGCCAGCACGATGACCTTGGACTTTCCAGCCTCCAGAACTGTGAGAAATAAATGTTTGTTGTTTAAGCTACCCAATATATGATATTTTTGTTATAGCAGCCCAAACTGACTGAGACAGCAACCGACCAGAATTACCATTAAGCCTCAGAATCACAAATTCCCATCAGTTTACAGAGAAACTTACTTGGCTTCTTCTGTTTCTGAAGTTAAATTTAAGTAACTAATGTCTTTGGCATCAAAGATACTGGTCCAGTTCAAAATCCAGCAAACATTTTTTTAATATAACTTGACAGCTGACATTTCTGTTCCTTAAAAAAGAACTGATGTTTTGGGAAAACACTACAGAGGTATTTTAATTGTTCCCAGCACCTCCACCCTGGCCTCTGGCAAACACCGCCTCATTTGAACCATCAAGAAAGTGTGGATAACTTTCCAGCCCAGCTCTTACCTAAGCCAGTGCTCACCCTAGCCAAACTGGCCTAGGACAATTCGTGCTTTCCTATGACTATGCTTTTGCTCACTCTATTGCCCCTCCTTACAATATTAGCTTACATATTTCAATAGCAATTTACATAGCAGTTATACAAATACTATATTTTATAAACACTATGTTGTGCCTGGCTGCTCTGCTGATCTGAAATCTTTAATGACAAGGAAATATGTATACATTTCTTACATATGCTATAAACATTTATTAAGGAAGTATATATCATCATATGTGTGTTTGCAAGTAAATCAATAAGTATTTTGAGGGTCAAATGCCATATACTTCATTTTATATCCTAAGTTTAGAACAATGTATAATAGAAATTAATATCTTAAAATATATCTGCTATTTTGATCTGATTGATATGAAATTCTAATACATATAGCATTCTTTTTTTAAGATTTTATTTATTTGAGAGAGACAGAACACAAGCAAGGGGAATGGCAGGAAGAGGGAGAAGCAGGCTCCCTGCTGAGCAAGGAGCCCAATGTGGGAATTGATCATGACCTGACCCAAAGGCAGACACTTTACCAACTGAGCCACTCAGGCATCCCTAATACATAGCATTCTTATGCTTTTATGAAATATAAATTAAAATGTTTATCTTTTTCAACATTTCCTTGGCGATTCGGGGTCTTTTCTGGTTCCATATAAATTTTAGGATTGTTTGTTCCAGCACTTTGAAAATTGCTGATGGCATTTTGATCCAGATAGCATTGAAAGTATAGATTGTTCTGGGTAGCATAGACATTTTAACAATGTTTATTCCTCCAATCCATAAGCATGAAATGTTTTTCCATATTTTTGTGTCTTCTTCAATTTCTTTCATAAGCATTCTGTAGTTTCTAGAGTATAGAGTCTTTACCTCTTTGGTTAGGTTTATTCCAAGGTATCTCACAGTTTTTGGTGCTATTGTAAATGGAACTGATTCCCTAATTTCTCTTTCTACAGTTACCTTGCTAGTATATAGGAAAGCAACTGATTTCTGTGTATTGATTTTGTATCCTGACATATTACTGAATTGCTATGTGAGATCTAGTAATTTTGGGGTGGAATCTTTTAGGTTCTCCATATAAAGTATCATGTCATCTGCAAAGAGAGAGAATTTGACTTCTTCTTTGCCAATTTGAATATATTTTACTTAATTTTGTTGTCTGAATCCTGTTGCTAGGACTTCTAGTACTATGTTGAACAATAGTGGTGAGAGTGGGCATCCTTGTCATGTTCCTGATCTTAAGGGAAAGGCTCTCAGCTTTTCCCCCAATGAAAATGATATTCACTGTGGACTTTTCACAGACAGTTTTTTATGAAATTGAGTAGTANCCTGATCTTAAGGGAAAGGCTCTCAGCTTTTCCCCCAATGAAAATGATATTCACTGTGGACTATTCACAGACAGTTTTTATGAAATTGAGGAGTATTTCTCTATCCCTATACTCTGAAGAGTTTTAATCAGGAAAGGATGCTGTATTTTCTCAAATGCTTTTTCTGCATCAATTGAGAGGATCATATGGTTCTTCTCTCTTCTTATTAATATGTTCTATCACACTGATCGATTTGTGAATGCTGAACCACCCTTGCATCCCAGGAATAAATCCCACGTAGTAGTGATGGACAAAAACAAAGCTGGGGGCATCATGTTGCCTAATTGCAAGCTATATTACAAAGCTGTAATCATCAAGACAGTATGGTACTGGCACAAAAACAGACACACAGATCAATGGAACAGAATAGGGAGCCCAGATAGGGACCCTCAACCCTATGGCCAACTAATCTTTGACAAAGCAGGAAAAAATATCCAATGAAAAAAGACAGTCTCTTCAATAAATGATGCTGGGAAAACTGGACAGCTATATACAGAAGAATGAAACTCGACCATTCTCTTACACAATACACAAAGATAAACTCTGAATGGATGAAAGACCTCAACGTGAGACAGGAATCCATCAAAATCCTAGAGGAGAACATAGGCAATAACCTCTTTAACATCAGCCACAGCAACTTCTTTCAAGACACATCCGCAAAGGCAAGGGAAACAGAAGTGAAAATGAACTTTTGGGACTTCATCAAGATAAAAAGCTTCTGCACAGCAAAGGAAACAGTCAACAAAACAAAGAGACAACCATGGAACGAGAGAAGATATATGCAAATAACACTACAGATAAAGGGCTGGTATCCAAGATCTATAAAGACATTCCCAAACTCAACACCCAAAAAACAAATAAGTCAAAAAGTAGGCAGAAGACATGAACAGACACTTCTCCAAAGAAGACATCTGAATGGCTAACAGACACACGAAAAAATGTTCATCATTAGCCATCAGGGAAATTCAAATCAAAACCACACTGAGATACGACCTTATACAAGTTAGAATGGCAAAAATTGACAAGGCAAGAAACAACAAATGTTGGGAGAGGATGTGGAGAAAGGGGAACCCTCTTACACTGTTGGTGGAATGCAAGTTGGTACAGCTACTTTGGAAAACAGTGTGGAGGTTCCTCAAAAAGTTAAAAATAGAGCTACCCTATGACCCAGCAGTTGCACTACTGGATAGTTACCCCAAAGATACAGATAATAGTAAAAAGAAGGGCCACATGCACCCCAATGTTCATAGCAGCAATGTCCACAATAGCCAAACTATGGAAGGAGCCAAGATGCCCTTCAACAGATGAGTGGACAAAGAAGATATGGTTCATATATACAGTGGAATGTTACTCAGGCATCAGAAAGGATGAATACCCACCATTTGCATCCACATGGATGGAGCAGGAAGGGATTATGCTAAATGAAATAAGTAAAGCAGAGAAATACAATTATCATATGTGGAACATAAGGAATAGCTTGGAGGACATTAGGAAAAGGAAGGGAAAAATGAAGAGGGGGAATCACAGAGGGAGACAAACCATGAGAGACTATAGACTATGGGAAACAAACTAATGGGTTAGCCTGGTAATGGGTATTAAGGAGGGCACGTATTGCATGGAGCACTGAGCGTTATACACAAACAATGAATCATGGACCACTACATCAAAAACTAATGAAGTACTGTATGGTGACTAACAGTAAAATTAAAAAAAAATGTTTAAATAAAAATTAAATAGACATTCTTGTTAAAACCATAAGCTGAAAGTGTCTTGCTAAACAAACTTAAATACAAAGGACTTTCCGTGCTATTAAATTATTATGAACTTCTTTTAGGTCATTCGTACAGCTTCTTTTAGTTCATAGTCACTTATATAACAATATAATTGTTAAATTTGGGTTCAAGATGGCAGATTAGGCAATTGAATTTCCTTCCCATACTTTCCAAGATTCCACTGAATTAAAGCATTAAAAAGTACAAAAAGAAAGTAAATATGTAATAGCAAAGAGACTTAAGGATGAGTGGGTACCCTTAAGTGACATACTTTCACTAACTTCTAGAATAAAGAAGAAGACAGATGGATAAAGCAAGCAGAGAAAACTTCAGCCTTAAAAATTATAAAAGGAAGCTTCTGTAAAGTTAAAAGTCAATTTTCCTAACAGAATACTTACTGAGTCTTGGACTCAGAAGGCATGGCAGAACAGGGAGTAAGAAGTGGGCCGAAACTGAGGTATTAGTTGAATATCTACACAAGGCATATCTGTAGACATCATAATTCTCCTCCCCAACCCCCAGCACTGAACTCCAGCCAAAACACTAAAGGGCTTAAAATTTCCAAGACTGAAAACAGTCTCTGAGAAAGTAGACTACAAATACAAAAAGGAAAAGAATATTAAATAAAAGGTAAGAGGGCCAGAACACAAATTTATGATTAAAGTGCTTAACTAATATAATCCCAGGAAGAAACAATGGAGGAAAATGGGGGGGGGAATAAAATTATCAAAGATAATAAGAGAATTTTCTAGCACTGAAGAAAGAAAATCTGTAGATTGAGAAGATCCCCTGAATAAGTATAAGAAAACAAATTCTGAGGAAAAAGTTTTTCAACTTTTAATTTTATATTCAACTAGCCTATTTTCAAGCTTCAAAGAAAAATAAAGACACTTCCTGATATATAAGCATCCAGAAATTTTACCTCTCACATATGCTTTTTTTCAAAAAATTTACTTAAGGATATGTATCCAAAAAAATAAGGGAATATATAAAGAAAGCATATCCAGAAACCCCAGGTCTAGCCAAGGAGAGCAGTCAAAAGAAGTCTTAGGATGATGGTAGCACATTAACACAACCAGCTTAAAATAGGAGGACAGAAGATTCTACAAAGTAGCCTAAGGAAAGAAAAGAGTTGATAGAAGAGAAAGTATACTTTAAATGGGAAGGGAAAAGCAAATCAAATAAATTATAAATAAAAAGAAAGGTAAGTTAAAAATTCAGGATATGTGCCAACTAGAAATCTTCCAAATATGAAACAAAGTAAGGCAAATGAGCCAGATCCTCATATTTTGTTTCAAAGAGCTAATAGACATTGCCAAAAAATGTATGACTCCTGAAACAGAAACAGAATATGTTATCTAGTCTTTTGAAAGGATGCACCAAAAGAAAAGGCAAATAGTTTAAAGAAATTGACTCTTGGGATTGGGACTTACTGAGAAGGGAGAGAATTGATGGGAGACTGACATATTTGTATTATTTATTGCCACATGTATAAATTTGATATGTATAACAAAAAAATTTTTAAGTGAATGTAATGTTACATTCCAAAGAGAGAGAGGTATATATTTAAGAGCAGAACTCACTCCCTAGAAAGTAACCTGTCTCTATATCCCCCTTTTCCTTAGTCACCTGGTACACCATCCAGCCCCATAGCTCTTCAGTGTCTACTCTCGGTTCTTCTTCTTTGACTCAGAAATCACTTCTAATTGGGAAACCTGTAATGTCACTTGGACTTCCCTGACTTTTTCAGTAGATTGTGAATGTGAATGTGATAGAACAACACATGCAATTTTTAAAGAGGCAAAATGTCTTAGTACTTTAAGCACTGAAAGGAGAATATTCTCTAACTCATTTTGAACTCTTTTGAATGCAAGCAACAGAAACCAAGTTCAAACTAGTCAATAAGACTATATATATATATATAAAACATGTATATATATATATTATATACATATATTACACACACACACACACACACACACACACACACACACACACACACATATTTGTCTCCAGAACTCTAAGGAATAGTGACCAAACTGCAGAAGTAGGGGTACAGTACAGGTAGACTTCAAAAGTATGCAACTAGGAACTTAAGCAATGCTAGGATTCCCAATCTCCATCATCGTCTGATTTTTCATTCATGCCAATTTTATCTCACTCATCAAAGACCAGAGTCTTCCACATGGTGGCAAATATAAGGTAAGTGTGGTAGCAGACAGCTATCAATCCCCACAGCATCCCACTTTGCCATCTGAGATGTATTTCCTCGGGTCAAATTAAAAAAAATTAGGGAAGAACTCTAAATGGCCCACCTTGTGTCAGGTACTCAACTCTGGACAAATTAGCTATGATCAGGACACACTATCATTGGACAGGTTATGTGCCATGTTCCCTCACCCCCACTGACAAATTAACTGTTGTCAGGGGCATGGGGCCATGTAAAAACAAACTNGGGGGGGGGGGGGGGGGGGAACTCTTGAAAGAAGAGAAATACTCTCCAGTAAGTGAGATTGGGAGGTAGCCATACTAGATAGACAAACCAGTAAGTATTTGCTATTTAGGAAATGAAACTCTTTCAAAGAAATTACTTGGTGCATGATATTTGTGGGGAGAAAATGAGTTTCACAGCATTTGGGCTTTATAATAGTAAAGAGAAACAAAAGTTAAAGTTAAAAATTAAAGTTAGTTAAAATATTAATTCAACATCATCTCTCAAAAAGGCCCATAAATGAGAGAATTATTTATAGCCTTAAGGACTGACTAACTTTTCCCCCACTCCCCCGTGAAATAATTTCATTTGAATATTCTCAAAGCTGGCAAAACTTTGTCCTTTGGACGTATATGTAGTTTAAAACAACTAAAACACAGTTGGATGTGTGTGTGTGAGGATAAATAAGAAGGCAATCAAGCTAGAGGTTTTGATTTAAAACAATGTTTTAGGTTTCAAAAATAAAATAAATGATGGTAAATAATACAACTAATTATCCTATGTGACTACAGAGGCAACTCCAAAGAAGGGATACCAAAGAACAAAAAATAAAAACAACACAAAACAAAACAAAAACATGTTCGGAGCAAGAGGAGTATTTTTTAAACACCTAGTAGCCACCTAGAATGACAAGTTGTCTTCTCTGTCTTCGCTAAGCATAATACCCTCTAGGTTCATCCATGTTGCAAAGGGCAAGATCTCATTCTTTATTATGGCTGAGCAATAATCCATTGTATATATATGTGTGTGTGTGCACCACACCTCCTTTATCCATTCATGTATCAATAGACATTTGGGTTGCTTCCATGTCTTGGCTATTGCAAATAATGCTGCAATAAACACAGGGGTGCATATATCTTTTTTGAGTTAGTGTTTTCATTTTCCCTGGGTAAACAGCCAGTAATGGAATTATTGGGTTTTACGGGGTTTCTATTTTTAATTTTTTGAGAAACCCCCGTACTATTTTCCAAAGTGCACCAGCTTGCATTCCCACCAAAAGCGCATAAGAGTTCCTTTTTCTCCACAGCCTAGTCAACACTTATCATTTCTTGTCTTTTTGATTTTAGCCATTCTTACAGGGGTGATAGGACATCTCACTGTGGTTTTGATTTGTACCTCCCTGATGATTAGTGATGTGGAGCATCTTTTCACGTATCTGTTGGGTATCTGTATGTCTTCTTCATAAAAATGTTTATTCATGTCCTCTGTCCATTTTTTAATTAGATTACTTGGGTTTTTCTGGTGTGGAGTTGTATAAATTTTTTATATATTCTGGATATTAACTTCTTATTGGATATATCATTTGCAAATATCTTCTCCCATCCAGTAGGTTGCCCTTTTATTTTGTTGATGGTTTCCTTTGGTGTACAGAAGCTTTTCGTTTTGGTGTAGTCCCAACAGTTTAATTTTGTTTTTGTTTCCCTTGTCTGAGGAGACACATTTAGAAAAATGTATCTATAGCCAATGTCAGAAAATTACTGCCTGTTTTCTTCTAGGATTTTATGGTTTTAAGACTCACTTTTAGGTCTTTAATCCACTGTGAGTTTATTTTTGGGTACAGTGTAAGAAAGTGGTCAGTTTCATTCTTTTGTTTGTATCTGTCCAATTCTCCAGCGCCATTCACTGAAGAGATTGTGAAAAATACTGAAATGTTAGAATCAGTTTTTTAAAAGTTGTGCTTCTGATTAGGTAGTCTCTATTGTCCTTACTATGAAAATGAAGAAACTAGTATATTCCCACTTCTTCCAATTCCTCCCCCATATCACCAAATTTTATTATTTATATTATTCATTTTACTATATTATAGTTAATAACATCTACATTTGATTCTCCAATCAATACTCCCAAGAACTTTTCAGTTATTTTTTCTTATTTTTCAAAACTTAGGAGCAGTCCTTTTAACTAAGGTTTCTTTATTTATGAGTTTTTAATTTTGATCTATGTTTTGGTTGGCTGCAATTACCTAATATTTTTTCAGTGAGTTTTCCTGAATGTTTTGTTCCCTGAGTTCTTGCAAATTAAGAATGCTTTAACTTTAAGCTTGAGGGATAAGATAGTTGGATATAAAATTCCTTGATGGTATTTTTATTTCCTTCACAAATTTATAGATACCACCCACTCCCTTCTGGCACTGGATGTTACTGTCGAAAGACTGAGGCTAACCTAATAATCATGTCGTGTACATTTTTGTTTTATAATTTTTCCTCCTTTGAAAGAAAAAGATTCTTTATCTCTGAAGTTTTTTAGGATATATCTTTGTGTGGATAGTTTTATATCAGCTGTTCTGTAGGACAGAATAAATTCTGTTTATCTATATACCCAGGTATTTATTTCAGGAACCTTACCTACTATTGTATTATTTTATATATTTAAAGAAACATAAAATATATTTTAAACATATAAATATATCTTATATAGTATATATTACGCATATTTTATACATTAAATATATATTTTCTGTCCCATTTTTATAGTCTTTACTTCAATAACTAGAGTTGTCTTTTCAGTCATGTTTACTCATTTTTTTCTTTTCATATGGCTTATCCTTGCAGCATTTTACTTTCTTATCCATTTCTTTTCTGAACACTGCAAGCCCTCTTTTCATACCACCAGTTTTTTTTTTCCTTTGAGCTCTTTTCAAAGAGAAATCAGTGTCCTGCATTTTCTTAAGCCTGAAATTTTTCCCTTTCCTATTTAATTATTCCCACAGTATGTTTTTCATTTGCCCTCAGATTATGTTATTTTTCTCTTTTATTCTATAGTTTACATATGTAGGTCCATGCTAGTTCTACTGTGATTATTACTCATCTTAAAATGTAGCTGGCTATTTATGGAAGAATGTGTGAAGGCATGAAAAGAGAGTTAAGGCAAAGCAGTGAGCAGCTTCCATGGGATATGTGTCTCAAACACTCCTCTTAGCAAGTCTGTTACTTCCTATGGAAATGGAGTGGCTAGGGATAAGCAAAGGGAATTCCTGCTGTACTTGAACACACTTTGCAAAAAATAGCACCTTTTCAGCAATATTTTAAGGGATATGTTAAAGTGATGCCTATAATGAGAAAACATAAAGATTGGTCTGTTCATTATATATTTAAATTGTCAATGTTCAGACTCTGCTGGCTCCTTAAACTATAAAACATCCCCTTTACCACAACTTGCACCATCTCTCCTTCACCTCTAGCACCACCTCTTTAGGATAGATGATTTTAAAATAATGAGTAAGATGGTTTGTTAACATGTTAGCTCTTCAATACTAACTTGAAGTTCTAAGATATTCAACTAAATGTCTACAGAGCTACTTCCCTCTTTTTTTCTTGGCCCACTCATATTCTCATATTTCACCTCCAGTGAAAAATGATCCTTAGATACTATTCTTTCAGATCAAAGACACTTAATTTTAGGGAAATAGGGGATCTGGTCAAGGTTCAAGATGGCATTCATGGGTTCTCAGCCTCCTCACCATCTCCCATTCAGATCACACTAGGTAGGTATGTTTATTTATGTGAGAGGTCAGTTGTAGCTGACACTTTATTTTTTTTATATGAAGTGTTTCTTTTTCTAATATAGTTTTTATTGGTGGATTTTGAGGGAAAGAAATTTTAAAAATGCCTTAACTTAGTGATTTTTAACGACTCTCAGATAATCTTTCTTAAATCAAAAGTAAATGAAACCCTAGCCCACTGGTTATGGAATTAAGTATTTGGTCATTGGTAAACAATCCAGACATTAGAATGATGATCAATAAATGAAAAATGGGAAAAAGTCAATGTCCATGAGCACTACCAGGATAAAGAAGTTTTTAAATAGGTAGCATATTTATGTTACAATGTCTTTTAATCTCAGGAATGATATGACGGAAAAAAAAAACAATCTTCAAAAGTAGTGAATACAACTTAGACTTTTGGCTTAGTTTTTTAAATAATAGATATTCAACAATATTCTAAAGGTAGCTTGGATAGCCTGCATAAAAAGCATGAAGGGTTTCAACTATAGTTTCATATTATTTCCATCAAATAGATTGAGTTGGCTCCATCGTAGCTTAAAACCTTGTTTACATCATCTTATCAGCCATCTTTTTCTAAAATAGATGAATTTCTTCTACACTGAAGGTCCATTGAAGCAAATAACCCTCTTCGTGATAATCACAGCAAGGGTAATAGGGAACACTCCTCAGCAGTTACAGTTTCGTCTTCAATGAACTGACCACTCACTTTGATGTTGTACAGCCTGGAGTAAGCTCCATCCAGGGCTTGATGAAAGTTTCATCAGTGGTACACAATGTTAAGCTTTTAGGTTCTTAAATTCTTAACCATCCACTAAATTTACATTAAGCTAATATGCACTTAGTATTTACTTTGATCTTCTACCCACACACTCCAAATATTTTCCATCAATCACATTTTTTCATCTCTTATTAGTAGAATATACACATGCTGTAGTTTTCACATTATGGCTGACTCTGTATTTCAGAATTTTCTTGCTGTTAAGTGACTAATTCACAATGAATTATGATACCTATTGTCTTATTCCTTCCCACTTTTTAATTATCTCAACTCTGTTTGCATCATAACCTTTCCAGACGAGAATTTGCAACATTGCTGTTCCTGTTATGTTAGGACTAATAATACTTGTAGAACTCCTCAAAACCGTTTAAGAACAATCAACATGTAAGCATTCACAAATGACAACAGCTGAGAATAAGTCAGCTGCTTGTAGCCAATACCACACCCTTGATTTACAATAGTGTGCTCTAGTACCCATCTTGCTTGTACCTCTTTGAGACTTGAAATGTAAATTTAGTAATGCTGCTAAATGACTAGCTAAATTAGTAATGCTGCTTTCCTGGGCTGGTGGTCCTGATTAGAAATATGGGAAAATATTGCCAAGTATATTCGGCTTTTGCATAGCAAGATTTGACTAAAGTTTAAAAATTTTAAAAAAAAGATTTGACTAAAGAAATGGAGATGGTTAGCATTACAAGGATCCTACTTGTATCTCAATTTTCACATCAGGAAAATCTTGACCGCCTACTCTGAGAACACAAAATTCATTTTAATGATTACTAAATTCTCTTCCATAGGGTAGCATTTTCACCTTTAAAAGTTTAGAGATTTGCTGTTTAACGCTGTTAAAGTTAGGCAGTGGATTGTTATATTTTTACTTCTAGCTACATAAATGTGAAGGTTACCCATGGGAACCAAAGGAAACCCTGTTGGAATCACTGACATTTAGATGGAAAGCCTACACTATTCATTCACTTCCAATTTGCTGAACTATTACACTCATAGATATAAAACAGATACTTTCCACTTTTCCCCTTCTTAGTCTGGCACCTTATACAGGGCATAAAGGCACATAATCAAATATTTTTATGGTAAGAAAGAGGTCATTATTTGATATTTATGGCTACCATGCAATAAGATGGCATTAAAATCTAACTCCCTGCTTGGGCTCGAATTTGTTTTCAGCTGTCTTAAGTCCAAGGCCAAAATGTTAGCTAAGAATACCACCAGCATTTACCCACAACGTCCTTAAAAATCCCACAGAACTGCCTTAGTTTCCCCTGATGCCAGTGAGGGGCTGGCTGGCCAGACTGAGGGGTAGCTCTTACTAGCAGCTTTATATTCCTGGAAGGGTTTGTCCATGTTCACTGTGCTGCAGGTAGAAGAAATCTGCCCCACCTTGAACCAGGCTAAGTGTAGCCAATATTCTCTGCCTCTGATTGGGCCTCAGGGCCAGATTGGGACAGAGGGTCTCCAGCAGCATTTCAGCTTGGTTTGGAGAAAGCCAGCACCAGGATCATCAGAGGGCACCAACAAACTCAATGCTCTGGCAATACCCTCAGCTCTTCCTGGCCCTTTGGGTTCTCACATGCCCAGGTGACAGAATTTACGCAGAGCTCAAACAAGGTCCATCCCAGCAGGCTGTGGGTGAGGCCAGCAACTTTTGTATTCAATTACCATCCAGTTCTCCTGGACTTGAACTCCACTGTGTCATAACTATTCTTAAAGCTGCACAGGATGATTTACTGCCATGCCAGTCAGGTGTGCCTGCCATGTTCTGTGAAATTTGTGCCCGTCCATTCCCGATACCTCCTCCGCCTACCCCGACATCAGGGGATGCCCACAGCCTGCACAGGGTGCAGCCCACAGCCTGCACAGGTGTGAGCTCGGTGTTAGTATGGTGAAGGGGCTGTCAGGCTGGCCTCGTAGTTCCTCTCCAAGGCCATACCTGAGCTAGGGTTGTAAAGCTGCAGGACCCTTTTTAATAAATAGAGAATTAATAACAACTACACAAATCCCACAGAACTAGTTTCTGATGGGTCCATCACAGCCATTAAAAATGAAAAGGCACACATCATGATTTCCATTCCTTCTCAAATACACACTCTTCCAAATGGAATTCTGTAGTTTTCCTAGAAGGAAAAAAAATGTGATCTTTGGTATGATTGCTGTTATTCAGGATATCATTGAAATACATTTAACTAGGAATCTACTGTTTGGGGAATTTGCAGTGATTGAGTTCCAGTTCATTACTTTCAGGGCTGTGATGCTACTGCCAGGGCCTCAAAATCAGTGAGATGACCTAAACCCAGGTCAGAGAGGCTACAATAGCACAAAGGCAATTATGCTGCAAGAAAAATGTTGTCCACTAATCAGCTGGCAATCAATTATTAAGAAGAGAAGATAACCCTCTCCCCACTCAAGCTCTTCAGTATTAATAGTACCATCGTGTAATTACTTTCGGCTTGGGCAGGTGCATGAAAGGACAGACTCTGTAGCACACTGCATTGAAGATTAATGAGTTCTGTCAATTTGCCCAGCAGACATCTGATTCTCCAGCTTTCTGTAGCTACTGGTTTTACACTTGCCTCAGGGTTTTTTCCCCCTGAAAAAATTAGCTAGTAATTTAAATACATTCAATAAGCATACATCTTTAAGAAAGGGGGGAAAAAACTAGTTTTTCAATGAGGTAGGAACCAAAAAGACTCTTCATCTGAATATTAACATAGCAAGTGGTTCATAATGGCAGTATTCTTTTAGTCACACTTTATTTTTAGTTATCGCAATTAGCGATGTACAGGATTCAGAGTCTACATAAACCCCCCGAAGTGGGATCATGTTAAACTCAGCATCCTTGATATTCCCCCTTCTCCTTGCTGGCCTAGAAGCTATAAAGGAAAAAACTCTGAGAGCTCCAGTAAATAATGGAACTATTTTAAAGCTTCCTACAATACAAATGGCTTGACTAAAGAGGAAAATTTTAGACCACTGATTTTCTGGGTAAAAGCCATTGAGAATCCCCCTAACCCCCCTCCCCAAGGGAAAATGCAGCGCTGGCCCAGAGAACCTGGTCACCCAAGCCCATACATTTGTGTCAGAACAGGAATTGCCTATAAACTGAAATGAATATCAGGAAATTTGCTGTTGCTCTAAATTGATATTTTATAACCCAACTACTGTAAAATCTCATAATCTTTAAATACACGAAGTCAATGTACTAAATGGCTATTTTATGATGCTACCTAACACCTCCGATTTGTTTCTCATGAGGACCTAAGTCTTCCTAGTTCATGGCTCTCCTTCGATTGCTCTTTCAATGAGTGTATGAATAAAAGGAGAAGAAAAACCTGACTCAACAACATTATTTGTTCCTCTACCTTTCTACCTCCATGTAATGTTACAATCAGCCACCCATGAAATTTTTTTCCAGACTACATTTATTGGATGTCAGATTTTGCTAATTAATTCTTTATATTAATTTCTTTCAAAGCAATATTATCAATTGTTTTCAGTAAAAGAGAAGAAAGAAAGAAAGAAAGAAAGAAAGAAAGAAAGAAAGAAAGAAAGAAAGAAAGAAAGAAGGAGAGAGGGAGGGAGGGAGGAAGGAAGGAAGGAAGGGGGGAGGGTGGAAGGAAGAAAAGGAAGGAAGGAAGAAAAGGAAAGCCCAGCCATAACTTGATTTTCACGAAAATGATTTTAAAGCTACCTAAATGCTATCTATGGTCATGTTTATCACTGACCCACATTCATTGGTTAGTGTTATATAAATTATTATTTTTACAGTAAGAAACAATAGAGTAGGGAATACTTTCGATATGGAGAAACTATTCCTAAGAAGATAACAGTACCTGTGCTTCCTTGAAAATCAAAGTTTCATGCCTCTAAAGCTACTCATCTTCAAGGTTGGAAATATTTTGAAACCCACATCAGGGAATCTTCATCAAAAAGAGATAAGTAACATATTATCAAAGCCATGACCTCATACAAGTCAACAAGAACTAACACCACCTCATCTCCATGATAAAAAGATCTCACCTGTTTGAATTTTCCTCCTTATAATATTTTTACCTAAGTGGATACTTTTTTATTCATTCAGGAGTTACACAAGAAATCATTTTCCTCAAATATCTGTTATCTTCTAATGAAGCCCTTGGTAGCCACATGAGTAGCTCAATTATGAATATCCAGTCCAGAGGTGAGAGCTATCCTATCTGCAGACATAATTCTAAAAACCTAACCTAATCTAACCTAATCTTGTGACAAGCCAGGTCACTATCTCTGGTGCCACAAGGGGTGTCAAAGACCAAACTAATTTCAAACATATGCATTCAAATATATTAACATGTATGTATATTTAATTAGTACTTAAATATCACTCTGTGGGGACCCAGGTGGTGCAGTGGGCTAAGCATCTGACTCGGTTTCAGCTCAGGTCTTGAGATCGAGCCGTGCATTGGACTCCATGCTCAGCTCAGAGTCTATTTAAGATTCTCTCTCCCTCTCCCTCTGTCCCTCTCCCCTCACTAAAAATAAATAAATAAATCCTAAATAAACAAATAAATATTACTCTGACTACTAATTCCTGGTCATTAGCTGAATACTTTAAAGACCAATATTTAAGATATATTTGGGTGGCCTACCCAAAAAGGAATATCCAAATAGTGTGAACTGAATAGATAGGGAAGAAAATAGGCAATACTATAGGCAAACAAAAGCACCATGGAAACATACTTTCATTAATCTCTCAATATCACTGCTCTATGATTGTATGTGCTAGTAACTAATCCTGATGGGCTTATTATTATTATTGATGAAAAAAGACAACACCTAGTGGACATATAAAATGTCTAGACCCCTGTCAGGCCTGACTATACAGGATAAAAGAAAAAAACTGAATTTGATTTCAATATATCTTTAAAAGGGAAGAAATAAGAAAACTGAAGGGGCTACAGCAGAAGAGAGGTCATAGGAGAACAGGGTAATTTTCCATCTCTGACCTTGATCCGTCCTGGAGTGTGTTTCATCTAGATGGTTTTCTGTTGGGTAGAGTGCTTCTCAGGTAAGAGCCACCCTTACCTGGAAAGGGCCATAATGACAGCCAAGTCAGAAATTTCCTCCGGTGTTCACCCTGCTGGTGGCTACGTACAGAGGTATGGTATGCTTACACACCTGCTTGCATATAGAGGCAAGCACAGGTCCACTGAGATGGAGAGGCATTTCCTGCAAACCCCAAAGCTGCCAGCTTCTTTTATCCAGGAAGCAGATTTGATTAGCATGCCCTGAAATACAAGGGCTGTAAGAAACAAATACCACCTCTTTGTGTTTCCCTCTGTGTGAAACCTAGCACCTTTCCTAAGCCCCTGTACAGAAATTATCTAGGACACAGGAGGGGATAAATCCCAAAAGCAGGACACATGGACAATTTACGCCCTCAGGACATTTTTTTTTTCCTAGCTTTGAGAAAACCTTCATCAGGTACTCCAATAATGAAACCATGAAACTGTAAAATACAATTTTACATTTTAAATTCAAAGTAAAGTCAAAAAGCTTTTTTCAGATATTATAATACTAAAAAAACAACAGTTGATATTTAGTGCTTACTAAAGTTAGGCACATGCTAAGTGTTTAACATGTGTTAGCACTTTCAAGCCTCATAACAACCCCATAAGGCAGGTACAATTATTATCCCCATTTTACAGATGAAGAAACTAAGGCACAAAGAGATTTAGTAATTTTCCCAAGATCAAATGGCAAGATAAGTGGTAAACCTGGGATTCAAATTCTAGGAATTTCCCTCACAGTCTATGCTTTTTACCACTGCATTATGAATAGAATGTTTTAAACAATCATACTACCAAGATAGGACAAAAACAACAGAAATAATTTTTTTAATTGTATGAAATAATAGATTCAATAATCAGCATGACACATATAATTGAGCAATATTATGATAGAGCTATTTAATCAACCTAACATATCAAAACACCCCTCTTACAAGCCCAAGGCTGAGTCAATTAAATTCTCGAATTTATCAAAGTTTGTTTTCAGTGCTCCTCACCCTAAATGTCCATTTTTTATCCAACTAATTTTTGTGGTGGGCAGGCATCATTGGATTTCATCTACAAGACACAAAATTACCTGACTTTTTCTGGTCAGAATGTCTGAGGACTGGCTTGGACTGATGGACTTTCTTAGAGGACTTACAAAAGACTGCAAGAACTTATCAACCACCTCCAGTAACCCAACATCGTCTACACCTCCTTCATCTAATGCCCCAGGCAGGGCAGACTTTCAATGTCCCAGGACACACTCGCAACAGTTTAGGTAGCTTCCTTGCTGTACCATTTCCAAAGCAGGTTCAACTACACATAACAGAAAACTGAACTGAGGGTGTCAAATAGAGACCTGTTTGTTTGTTTTCACACAATTAGAGGTCAGAAGGTTGAAAATCCTAGGCTGGTATGGCAGTGGCATAATGTCATTGGTACAATGCCTTGTACCTCTGCTTCGTCACACAATTGGGGTATAGACCTAGTCTGTGTTGTCTCAGACACTACGATGCTGGCACAGACAGGAGGAAGGGGGAAGGGCAAGGTGAAAGGCACATGCCAGCTGAGCCTGGCTCTCACCTAAGGAACTTTCTGAATGCCTAACACTGAGACTTTTATTTATATCTCATTGTCCCAAACTGCATCAAACAACAAAGGAAGGAATTGTATTTTTAACTGGGTACTTTGTCACCTGGAAAAATAATTTGGATTATGACAGTAATGAAGAATAGAACTGGGGTGTCTACTCTCAGCCTGCTACACTCACATTAGTCATGCATGAGAGAATCCTCACACTGCTTGCTGTATTTTGCCTCTGCTTAACCAATTTCATAATTTGGAATCTCTTGGCTGTAATTGTGATATATAAGGACACTTTAGGTTATAAGTAAAAAAAAATCAGTTCAACTATAAAAAACTTAGCTTAAATGCAAAAAGAAAATTAATAAGTTCACATAAATTAAAAGTCTGGAGTATATTGGCTTCAGGTATAGCTAAATCCAGGAGCTGAAACAGTGTCATCTACCTCATTTTCCTTCTTTTCCTCTTTTCTGGCATGTTACTTAGAAAAGGGGTTCCATGCCAATGAGTGTCAGAAACCATGCATACTGTATCTTATTCTTATAGATTTAAAATGTTCATTAACATATTGAGAATTCAAGTAGGTCCTAAAGTTAGGAAACTGATATAATTTTATATAATCTGCATTGTCTAAACTTTACCATGCAAGAGTTTTTTTGAGCTGAATAAACAGAAAGAACAAAAATCAGCCCTGGATTTGAAAGAAATTGTAAAAGGCAGGAAAGAAATGAGAATTATAATTTACACTTTATAATGTGTCACATGACCTGCCTCTTACCTGTGAAGACATAATTCCATATTCATACCATAATACAAGTCATAACTATAGCAAAGGTAAGCAGGGACCAAAGCAGTGAAAAGATGAGAGAATGGTTCACTTTGGTATTTACTGGGAGATTGAGTTATTTCTTTTAGAAGCAGCTCTGTCTTCCAACAGGAATCTAAGTGCATTTTGACAGGAGGTTGCTGAATGGTTCATGTTGTTTACGATACAGTGCTTTGGTTACTTAATTATACACTGAAGTACCTAGAAATGAAATATCTCTTTTATGTACAACACACCTAATAGAGCATTCTCTAGGTTGAAACTACACGGCTCTCTTTGTATTCAGGCATGTTGTTCAGTGGCTTATACATTAAAAGGCTGTGTACTTGATGTTGACAATAACTATGAGCCTTCAGCAAAAACTAAACCAGTCTGGTGACCCCCTCTTGGTACATGTTCTGCTTCCCTACATTCACACCATTGTGCAAGCTATTCCCTGATATGTGAATGCCTGAATGTGAGGCTGATGAAACGCCATCCAATTCCAATCCTATCTCTTCTATGAAGTCATCTCTGACAGTAATAACAATAATAGTTAATATTTAGTAGGCACTTACCATGTGTCATGGTCTAAGTGCTTAGCACACATAATTTATTATGATCTCCATATACCTTAAACTGACCATGGGGTCAGTTAATAATTATCCCCATTTTACAGGAGTTCTAGGCATCATGTTCTGATCATTTCCCAAGAATCATTTTGGAAATATTCCATTGATGCATGGCTCTATAGAGAGAACAGGAACAGTCCCATCCCTTGACCACTTGGACACAGCACTAGTTATAGGTGTTTTGTGTCATATTCAAACACAAAAGGTTATACAGAATGTCTGAACTAAGGCTGGCTGTTGAGGGACATGGTAGGTTGTTGAAATCAAGTAAACATGAGCTTACTGGGGCACATGGACCTTGAAAATCATCATCACCTAATTATTCTCTAAGCTGTCCAGTCTGGATCAGATGCTATACATATATATGTATGTATATATATAGTCTGTTTCATCAAAAGAAAGATGCAGGAATCCATTCACTGAAACTGCTATTGTGCCTTTAAAAAGTATTCGATTTCAGCATTTAAAATACTGTGCTCTACTGGTTTAATTTTTATAAATGTTCTCTCTCTTAAAGATCTTCTCAATAGCCACATCAGAGGAAAGTGAAGCAAGAATAAGCTCCTCATTCAGGCACTCAGTACACTCCTGCTTGATTGGAATGGATATTGTACATAATATGTCCCTACAGATGTTTCCTCCAGTGGGGCACACTGAATTTCATTTAAATGCCAAGGCACAAAATCTAAAACAATGTGACTTTAACAAAAAATCTGATGAGGAATTTGATGAGAAAATGGCAAGAATTCCTGTGGCATTTGGGTAACAATTTCAAGCCTTCATTTTAATAGAATAAACAGGATCATATTTCATTCAAATCTGGCAATGAGATGAGCTTTGGGTATTACATTGATATAAACCAATAAAGAATTTGCAAATTTGAAGCACTAATTAACAGACACAATATTAAATGAAAAAAGTTTGCTCCAGGGGCAAATATATTTTGAAGACTTTAAACTTTTATTAAAAGACATTTTTTGAATCACTTCTTTCATAGTTTACTCTTTTGCTGGTTTTTACAAAATATGGGAATATTGTGGTGTTTCCAAACTGACACCTTCAACACAGTATCTGATATCCTTTTTTACCTTTTTGAGGCAATACATCAATGTCACAGTGTTTTGAAATGTACAGGAAAAATAGGCCAAAACATGAGCCTAAATATCACACAATAATCAGAGCAGGTTTCATTTAAGATACTTCATCAGTGGTTAGAGTCCAATAAACCGTAGTTTGATGTTCAAGTTGACCCTAATAGATACATCCTATAAAAATTATCAGAGCCATTCCTAAGATACAGCAAATTAAGCCAACTACTGCCAAAGGAAAGGGTAGAAATGCAGAAAGGCAATCATAACGGCAGAAGGATATGGTTCCACCATCTCAGATTGGAAGAGACTTGAGATTTTCTTCATCTAATCATATAACTCACTTAATTCCACCACTGCTATGTCAAGGGCATCCACCCAAACACGATGTGAGTGCTTTGTCACTTCTTTTCCCCCGCCAGATGTTTCTGGGATGCTAATTTGAACCCTATTTCACCTAGATAAAAATGTGAAGGGAGGTAGAGGCAAAGATGTGAGAAAATACAGTGGACTGAGGTCTTGCAAGCATGTAACACTTCTTAAATAAATGACCTATTAATTTTCAACTCCATGCAAAAACTATTTCATAACAGTTCTAAAGAAAAAACTCTGAAGCCTGTAGCACACAAATACACTACAGAAAGAATGTTCTTCACCTAATTGCAAGGTTGCAGTTACGTTCTTGAGACTACAATATCTAAGACATATGTATCTAAAGATTCATACTTCAGAAAATGTGAATGTCAGCCAGAATGCTGAAGAATCAAATATGTAAAACTGACTTTCACATAAACTATTGTGGTCTGGCTGTGTGTGTGTGTGTGTGTGTGTGTGTGTGTGTGTCGGTGTCTGTGTCGGTGTCTGTGTGTGCACATGCACACACACACACACGGAATTTCATATCTTTGTTTGAATGTGTGTATTTGTAAACAAGCAGTTATTTTGTCCTAAGCATGTATTCAGCACAAGTCAGATGGTGTTAATACTACCTGATCCAACAATTTCACAATCTGTGCCCCACTTACAGGTTTTCACAGAGAATTAATTTGTTTGCATTATGACTAGCTACCACATTCTCTAGTTGAAAAAAAGGGGGGATTAAGTATAGAATAAGGAGACTTATATACACCTTAACCTCATATAAGAAAGGTATTACTGCATCTATACACAAATGGGGAAAGTAAGACCGGAAAAGGTGAAGCAACTGGTCTAAGATAACACAACTGACAAATAAAAGAGCAAGGACCAAATAAATTTGGCTCCAGAAGCCAGGCTTTTTCTCACTCTACCAGAACATCATAAAAATTACTTAAAAAGTGAAAGATTGAATCAAATTAGTTAAGCCATCAAATAACTAATTTAACTCATTTTAATTCATTTATCACTCAAAAAATTACATCTGACCGAGTGCCAAGAATGTCTGTTTCATGAAAACTGTGAACCAGATTCTGTTAAAGAAAGCTTAGGAACAAATGCGTGCTCAACACCCTGCCCCTTTGTTTTCAATTAGAACCTTATCCCTAGCTCCATTTTACCTCACTCTTTTTTCTATTTTTCCAGTTTGTCGTATTTTACATACCTTTGTTCACAATAAGCACTGCTTTCTGAAAGAAAGCACACTATAAAATTTTCTTCTAGTGCATTAATCAGAACTTAATAGGTCAACCAGTGTTCTGAGTACCATTCCCCCCCCCCACTCAGTTTTTGAGATAAGGGATATTTCATTGACATGTCTATACTCTCCTTAACACAAATAAGTGGTACTGTATTGTATTAAAGGATCTATTGGCTTTATATCATAGTATTTAAGTACTGTCAATTTTACATCAGAGATTTAAGTTATGGGTTATCAAGAGTAAGTGTAAACATCACTCAAAGACTTTATCTCCTCTACTGGGAAAGGAGTTAGTGCATTTACAGTTATATGGGAATTTCAGTCTTGTTATTGTGTTTATTTGGAGATTAAGTATAGTTTAAAAATATGTGCGTCAACACCAAGTTAACACATGGTGGTTTTGTGATGGTTAATCTATGTGTCAATTTGACTGGATTATGGGTTGTCAAGGTATTTGGTTAAACATAATTTCTGGATTGTCTGTGACAATGTTTCTGACTGAGATCAACATTTGAATCAAAAGACTAAGTACCACAGGTTGCTCATCCTACTGTGGGTGGACTTCATCTCATCTGTTGGAGACCT
Organism: Ailurus styani; assembly: GCA_002007465.1. Taxonomy (NCBI): domain Eukaryota; kingdom Metazoa; phylum Chordata; class Mammalia; order Carnivora; family Ailuridae; genus Ailurus; species Ailurus styani. The sequence goes on along the minus strand of LNAC01000042.1, from coordinate 2,853,100 downwards.
CAATAGACTAATAAATGCTGAGTAAGAGAGAATTCTTGCTCTCTGCATGTCTTCAAACTAGGACATCAGTCTTCTCCTGCCTTTGGTCTTAGATTTGGACTAGAACTTACACCGTTGGCTCTCCCGCTCTTAGGCTTTGGTCTCAGATTGGAACTTTACCATCAACTCTCTTGAGTCTCCAGTTTGCTAACTGCACATTAGCCTCGAAAATCAGGTTAACTAATCCCTTATGGTAAATCTCTCTCTTTTTATAATTTATACACATACATGCATATATAAATATATAGATGTTGGGGCTTTGGGGACGTAGTGAATGCATTTTTCATGTGAGAAGGATGAATTTTGGGGAGCCAGGAGTGGAATATTATGAACTGAAATGTATGTTGAAGTTCTAACCCAAATGTGGTGATATTTGAAGATGGGACTTTTGGGAGGTAAATCGATTTGACTGATTGGATCATAAGGGTGGGACCTTAATAACAGTATTAGTGTCTTACAAGAAAAGATATCACAGAGCTTTCTTGCTCATTCTCTCTGCATGGATGTACTTCAGAAAAATCACATGGGAACACAGCAAGAAGGTGGCCATCTGAAAGCCATGGACAGAACCCTCAACAAACCCAACCATGCTGGCACCAAGATCTCAAATATCTAGCCTTCAGAACTGTAAGAAAATTAAATTCTGGGGCGCCTGGGTGGCTCAGTGGGTTAAAGCCTCTGCCTTTGGCCCAGGTCATGATCTCAAGGTCCTAGGATCGAACCCGGCACGGGGCTCCCTGCTCAGCAGGGAGCCTGCTTCCTCCTCTCTCTCTGCCTGCCTCTCTGCCTACTTGTAATTTCTCTCTCTCTCTCTCTCTCTGTCAAATAAATAAATAAAATCTTTAAAAAAAAAAGAAAATTATTTTCTGTTAAGTCATCCAGTCTGTGGCATTTTATTATGGCAGTCCAAAAAGACCAAGATACATATTTTAAAGGACAGAGAGGAATTCTATCAGTTCCTGAGTATGTCTTTTCCAATTATACATTCCAGAACCCAGAACTAGGGAAATGACCACGGGATGGATTTGTGTCCTAGTCCCTTCAATCTCCTACAGCAACAATACCATAAGCTCTGTGGCTTCTAAACAACAAAAGTGTATTTTTCACAGTTCAAAGTCTGGGGAGTCCAAGACCAAGTTGGTGGCAGACTGGATGTCTGCTGAGACCCTACTTTCCTGTTCACAGATGACAACTTCTTGCTATGTCCTCACATGGTAGAAGGAGCTTGGGAGCTCTGTGGGGGCCCTCTTTTAAAAGGGAACTGATCCCATTTGAGGGCACCACCCTTACAAACTAAACACCTTCCAAAGGCCCACCTCCTAATACCATCACACTGGGCATTAGGTTCCAACATATGAATTTGGGAAGGGGGAAGAGTATACAAACATTCAGTCTGCAGCAGTTTGGGAATGCACTGAACCCACTGTGAGATGGGCCTGAGCTAAAATTCCATTCATCATTTACCTCCTTAAGCTGCAGTTCTGACTGGTAGACCACAGTGACATTTTCCATCTTCTGGAATTAATGTCAGTTCAGAGCAGCCCCCAAAAGTGTGACTGTTTTCTTTCTTTTTTCAATGCACATGAACCCTGGTAAAAGGCCATGGGATCCTTTAGGAAGACTGGGAGAAAGATTAACAATATAAATTTAGGTAATGTAGTGGGGCCCTTCATCAAGGAGTCCTGGCCTCTGCTTCATTCATGTGGTTCTGGGTCTATAAACTGGCTCAAGCCTGAGAATTGATTGAGGGCTCCTGAGTCTCTGTTTTGATGTTTCAGTTAGACTGCTATTCACTTGACCTAGAACTCTCTCATTCAACAGATCAAGTAAGAGTTTAGTAGGCTGCCCATCTATTTCGCTGTTAGGGATACCATGATCAACTAGCCAATACCACAGTTCTATGCAAGTCAAGACTATTCTGAATACTGCTTTGACTCTATTGGCCATTATGGTAACCACACCCACATTGTCTTTAGCAATTAAGGGCTACCACATGGCCCCTAACATCCTAGGATTCAGTTATCCCCACTCCATTTAGTTGTCCAATTCAATAGTAGCAATTCCCATTGTAATTTGTGAACTACAAAGAAGAGTGACTATAGACTCTTCAGGATGCTGGGGCTCCCTTCACAAGTTTACCACAGTGGTGGAGAAAGGTGTGTCCTCTGGATTCTTCTAGGGTAGATGAGCAGGCCTTACATGATAAATCCACTCTACCCTTCCAGGGCTGTGTGGCTCAGTGTGTATGAGTGTGCAGCCCAGAGGGGAGGGGACAAACGGCACTACTTAAAAATTAAAATAAAACAGAACTCCTGGTTAGAGTTTTTTATTACAAAGTGCTTTATTCCTTGCAGTATAAATTCTAACAAACCACAATCTTAGAAGCAAAGACTTGGCTCTTTCTTTGAGTTGAATATAGTTTTTCCAAGGTTGGGACACCTCAGTACCCTTCACAAAGATAGTGTGCATTTTCCCTATCTTCCAAAGATAGTGACATCGCTTTTTTTCTATTTCCAAGCAAGAGGTAAGTGCCTACAAATATAAATGAGCTACGGCTTGCAGATGAAGGGCCTGATTGTCTTTTCAGACACCGGCATGAATCAAAGCCAAAGGGGAGGAAAGTACTGCCCGTCCAGCATTGATACTATCAACAAAACTTGAAGAATACTGAATTCTGTATTTAAAATGTCATTAACTCTGAAAATAACTTAACTGGCATGCTAAAGAATAAAAAACAAATTAAAATTTTTTACCCCAATATCTATTCTAATAGTTCAGCTTTGCCAGTCAGTATACACAGGCAATACAGAGCTGTTTTTTTTTTAATTAAACTTGCATACCTTCAAATTAAAAAATCATCTGGGAAAATGATTTGCATATTACATGGTTTAGTGCTAAGACTATGGTGGGTTTGCCTCCTAGGCTGGTGCATTTGAGATACAAACTTCTAAAATTTATTTTAGTGAATACTGTTTACATCTGCATTCTGATGATGTGTAAGGCTGTTTTTCTTAGAAAATTTTGGAAACATTTTGTTTTACATATTTAAAAAAGTGAACCAACAGTTTATTTTCTGTTCCTCCATCTATGGGTACTCTTTAAGTTCATGAATATGGGTATCAATGAGTCACTTTATATCATTCAAGGACAGATACGGAAAGTTTGAATTTTAAGTATCAAACATTGTTTTTTAATTCCAACTGGCATCTACGATCACATATACCATCTCATTTTAATGATCTATTTATGTTTCTGTCTGTCCCACTAGACTGTGAGCTTTTTGAAGATAGTGATTCTGTCTTACTCAGTTTTTCACATCCGGTGGCTAGCCCCATCCCTGGCATGAATCTCTATGGGCAGGATATTTTCAACCTAAGACCTCCATATGAAAGTTTTTCTTTAGTTCTTACAATTGAATGGAATGTAGCATTGCAATAAAATTCAGATGAAAAAAAGCCACAACACCATCCAGCTATTAGGCTGGCTGCTCCCTTGTCTGCAACCTCTAGGAGCATTACGGAAATAATACTTTGCAGTAATTGAATCCTAGAAAATCTCCATTTGCAATCTGTATAGAGCTCAATGCAGCAGTCCAAGAGCAGAAATTCTGGGAATCCTCCTACTGCCTCTAAGATCCAAGCTCTCAACCTTATCTCTATCTTACTTTTTTTTAAACCCCTGGTATATAGAATTTAATTATCATGCACTCCAGTTTATGACACATGGCTATTATCTGTCTGTACGAAAAATTAAAAAACTCACCCATTTTATTTTCTCTATAATATATTAGATACATATTTCCTTAGACATACAAGTTTCCTTGAAAAGTAGCATGTGGCTTAGTTTATTTAAACTTAAAACATAATTTTCTTATATAGGCAATATTTAATTACTAAGTGCACTAATAATCACATACTGTTTCCTACGTGTTCACTAAACATGATGGTTTTGGTTGCTGTTCATTTTGCAAGTAATTGAGTGAATATAATCCATTACTTGTGACTTCCGTATTCCATCATATGCATATACTGTTAATTTACTTAGCCACCTTTTTAATACCTCCTAATCCTCACTACCACAGATAATCCTGCAATGGACATACTTTCCACTTGAGGACTTATCTACATGCTTCATTTCTTTGAATAGGATCAGATCTCCCTCCAGGATGGCTGTGCCAGTTTATACCCCCATCAGCAGTTCTTACAAGTTCTCGTTTCTCCATATCCCTGCCAACACTTGATATTACACATTTTTTAATCTTTTAATATCCAATTTAATGGATATTAAAAACATCACATACAAATAATGGTTGGTGCCTTATTTTCTAGTTAGTAGTTGCTGCTCTAAAGAGATGTTACTGGTTTTTGTTGCAATGAGAGCTGGTATTCTTGTCTTGCTCTTACCCTCAAAAGGAAAACATCTAATATCTGCAAGGATCATGATCCTTGCTACATTTTTTCAGTGGATAGACTTTTTAAATTTAAGGAATACTTACTATTATAATTTTTCAAAAAAGTTTCTTCAATAATTATTAAGAACTTAATATATCATAGTCACTGTTCTAGGACCTACAGCTACAACAGTGAACAAAACTGACAAAATCCCTGTGCTCAAAGATCTTGTGGCAGGAAAACCAGAAAATAAATAAGATAAGTAAGTTAGATGGGAATACCTACTAGACCAAGATGCTGAACTAGCACAACCTCTAGATCCCTCCCCTAAGACCGATCCCACTAAAAATATCAAGACACTGAGAGAATGTTGAGAAAATCCGTGGGGCATTGTTGTTGGTGACGGAAGAAAGTGGACGGATTCACAAAATGTTTTGGAAAATATAGTTGGTGACTGTGTGTGTACAGTGAGTTTCTAAAAGAGGAAGCGGCAACCATTGTGGTGACGGTAACTTCTTAAAAGTCAAAAAAAAATCATGTGAAAACAGGACAATAGCCATACCACACACATGACATCTTTAACCTTATTCTAATCAGAGATGAAATATACAAACTGCATTAAAATTTGTATTAACATAAATAGAATTAATGACAAGAGATCCTCTTACATGCATTTGGCATTACTGCCAGGTGTTCATAACTATTTCAAAAATTCCTAGACTGAGATTTTTTTTAAGATTTTATTTATTTATTTGACATAATAAGAGAGGGAGAGAGAGCACACAAGCAGAGGGAGCAGTAGGCAGAGAAAGAGGAAGAAGCAGACTTCCCGCTGAGCAGGGAGCCCGATACAGGACTCGATCCCAGTACGCTGGGATCATGACCTGAGCCAAAGGCAGATGCTTAACTGACTGAGCAACCCAGGCGCCCCTAGACTGAGACTTTTTTTTAATAAAAATAGAAAACTCTGTTTCATTTTTGTCAAACAGGGTGATCCACGCTACCATTCTCCGTGAGGGTTCCCACTGCTTGAAGGATGGCAAAGACCTCAACAATACCAACCACCAGAAACAGGAGCCCACAGATACTGGCCCACTGCATCTTCTATAGGTTCAGAGCTTCCAGGGAAGAACTCAACACACAAGACACCAGTCAGAAAAATGTTTTACTCACCAAAAGAAGAAGGAACACAGCAACATCAGTGTCTGCACTGTGAGCCAGTTCCTCATGGCCCAGTGGTTTCTCCCAACAGCCCATGGAGGGCAATGGACTGCACATACTCCTCTTGGGCTGCAGAAGAGTGGAGAAGAATAGGATTGGCCAGGTGCCACATGACAGACACTTAATAAGCAATACAAGAAATTCACTGAGCAACCAGGGCAGAGAAAGATTTCTCCTAATAAGGAAGAATCTGGGGCCAAGCAATAGCTCAGTACCCAGCTTCCATATTAGGCAATAATCCAGGCCCAGGGCACCGACTGGGCAATCCCCAGCTGTGTAACAGGTCACATGATGACTGTTTCCCCAACAATTTTTATAGGCAGCCACAATTTATTCTCTTTTCCATTCTTAAGTACTTTTTCACATGAGGATCAGAAGGGTTACTGATAGGAAATCACAAACGCTATTAAGAAAAAGCTATCCAAGTGATGTATGACAAATTCAGATTTTCTAACCCATCCTTCTTCTCCAACATACAGCGTGTCAATTAAGAAAAATTGATGATTTGGGGGTACCTGGGTGGCTCAGTCAGTTAAGTGTCCATCTCTTGGTTTCAATTCAGGTCATGATCTCATGGGTCAAGCGATCAAGGCCCAACCCTCCCCCCAACCGGCACCCCATCCAGGCCTTGAAAGGCTCCATGTTCAGCAGGGAGTCTGCTAGAGATTCTCTCCCTCTGCCCCTCCCCCCACTTGTGCACTCATGCTCTCTCTCTCAAATAAATAAATCTCTACAAAAAAAAAAGAAAAAAGAAAAGTTGCTGATTTTGGAAATACTAAGAAACAAGTTATACTAATTTGTAGTGTATCACAGAGAGTAAAGGTAGAAAATGCTCATAAAAATTTTATTGAAAATAAAAACTATCTGCAAAAAAAATGTTCTTGAACCTCTCAAAAGCTGCAGGTGGGTTATGGAATTCTACTAGCTCAAGTAATTTCAGTCTCTGTTTGGAGATGAAATTGCTTAAATCTTTACCACTATAGTGCTTATCATATTCGAATCAGAACAGCCTTGATAGATATCTGCTAAGAACCTCCTCTCAAACTTGAAAGTTTATTGTCACTAGCCTCCAGAGGACTGTTCATTTTTATGAGTTTACATATGTCAATTATACCTTATTTAATGGGCTCTATCTATTTAAGCCTATCAATGAAACCTGTATCAAACTGCAGACAGGCAAAAAATCTAATACGCTACCAGTGAGAGGATCCATGGAAATAGATTGCAAAGGTCAAAAGGAACTTAATGCAGGCTTCTTTTAAGCACTCTAGTTGTTGAGTGGAAAGCTGCCTATTCCTGAGAAAGAAGAAGAGGTCTAATTCCCAAGTATACAGAACTAGCATACTACGGTTTCAAAAAACATACTCAGGAAAACAGGACTCAGACTTCTAAAAGGCAAAATACACTGCTCCTAAAACGTAAAGGCCACACTATGAGAATCTGTAACCCAGTTCTGGACTATAAACTAGTGTTTATAATATTTCGGTAAATCATGCTACTATCACATTTGAGTTTTCAGTTATACTCTTGCCACATTTGTGGCTATGTATGTTTCTCTCACTCTAAAGTGCAAAGTTGTTTAGGGCAGGGAATCTAGTGTAATGGAAATAAGACGGATTCCAAAGTTGGAGGACTTGAGGTTGAACTTCATATATGACACTTTTTGTGTACTGGAACTTAGGCAAGTCTCAGAGGCTTGGTTTTCTCCTCTCTAAATGAGGATAGCCATATAGCTACTTCCTAAGGTTTAAAGTGAGAAGACGCCTGAGAAATAAATGTATATATTCTAAAGCATTCTACAAATACTGATGACTATTGTTGCATATCCTTGTGTCCCCAGAGTAGCACGGTGCTGTGAACATTCACAGCACTACCTGCTTTTTGTCTGGAATACACTCATTTAAAATAGTGAATTCATCTTATATGATGAGAATTGGGAGGTTTCCTCTTCATGAGGCACATTTCTGGGAAAGAGAAAACTCAGATTGTGACACCAGTCTAGTTCTCCCTATGAGCCACAGCATGTGGCTTAAGATCAGCTTAGTGACCTTAAGCTGTCCCTCTGGTGTCCAAGAGCTTACTGTTCCCCAATTTAATCCCAACCCCTCGTCTATCCTCAGTTGTTACTTCTCAGAAATCTTACTTCCTAAAACTCAAAAGGTCTCAGTTAGCCAGCTCAGTAAACTAAGCTTTGCAAAGAAGGAAGAGAGTAGAGGACCCCATAACACCCCCCTTCCTGCCATTGTCTCAGTATTTCCCATTTTGTATATATCAGTTAATTTCTCACAAACCTTGGGTCCCACTTGGAGCAATATTAAAACATTTTAAAAGTACATTCAGTTGTTGTATTTAATGGTGTCGCAGTCTTTCAAATTTCTGTAACTGTTGTAAAAACCCTAGGCTCCACCTGGACAAATCTGGGGCTCCACTACTAGTGTACTGACCACCAGTTAAAAACCACAGATCTAACAAATGAACAATGATTCCCAATAAACACTTAAGCTAAAGGAGGACACAGTCTTCAGATGTATTTTCTTCAGTCCTCTGAAGACTTCTGCCAAAGGTTTTTCAAAAGCTCACAAAGACAATAAAACTCTATTATATGATATTCTTCTCTTCTTGAACTCAAGGGTGCTCCATGTCAAATCAGCAAACCATAATTAGGAGTAAAGAATATGGAGTCGACCAGTGAAATCTGAATATCTGTAACTCATTAGTTATGTGATTACATACAGGTTGCTTCACTTCTCTAGGCTATAAAGGGGAAAATAAAAGCACCCACCTCTAGCCCTACTCCAAACCCACTGGGGCCTTTAGAAACAGCTATTCCTGGGGTGCCTGGGTAGCTCAGTTGCCAAGCATCTGCCTTCGGCTCAGGTCATGATCCCAGGGTCCAAATGTTCATCAACCACAAATGTGAATGATACTTCCTACAGTTTATGTGGTGTACCACCTGCAAACCCATGTATGGCGATAATCTCTTCTTCATAAATAAGTGAGATTTTATCTTGCCATTTAAAGCATTTAGAACAATTTCAATAAATTTCTACTATTACTATTATCATTATTATTTAGTAATACCCAGCCTATACATATATGATACAAAAAAACATATAACATTAATACTGTCCTTCCCAGACAATAATATAATATCATTATAATCAAGTTCTACTGTACAAATGCCTTGAACTTTCTAAGTGAGAAAAGGAAACAGAAGCATTAAAACCATTTGCGGGCACCTGGGTGGCTCAGTGGGTTAAAGCCTCTGCCTTCGGCTCAGGTCATGATCTCAGGGTCCTGGGATCGAGGCCCGCATCGGGCTCCCTGCTCGGCAAGGAATCCGCTTCCTCCTCTCTCTCGGCCTGCCTCTCTGCCTACTTGTGATCTGATCTCTCTGTGTCAAATAAATGAATAAAATCTTTAAAAAAATAAAAAATAAATAAAAAACCATTTGCTAAACACTTTTCAATATCTTAGAGTCTGGTAAAATTTTTAGTCAACCCAAAATGTTTGCATTGCCAACATGTACTTACCAACGCCACTCTAGTCTGCCTTTTCTCTGTCTTCTTATATTAACAGAAAACAAGACCATAGCTATCGCGAAGTATGTTTATAGTTCAAATCTGAAAAGCAAGCACAAAAAAAATAAAATTAAAAGGAGAAACAAAATATATTTAAATTATATTCAGTTCTCCTGCTGAATTGAAATAAAAATTTCTTCGGGAAGTTAAAATTTGCTTGTTTGTTCCCTTTGGTTTGGTTTGGTTAATTTTATTTGTTTTTAGGGTAGAGGAGGCCTGTTAAGGATTTGGAGCCAGGGACAAGTACCTTTCATTTTTAAACAGACTGGGTTTACAGACTGATATTAATTTGCATATAGGTATGTGAAAGAAATCTTTGAGCTCTAACCTCCTGGCCATATCCTAGTCTGGAAGCAACTTTATTCACACTAAATGCAGGGGAAACGAATGTGTTTATAAACGGAAAAATAAATAGTTTATAATTAAGCAGAACTGAATGTTCCACAGACAATATGCAAGGAATAAGAATGAAAAACATTTCAGTCCTTCTTCTGCTTTCTTGGTCTAACACATTTCTCCTTGATGAGCTAGTCTGACCACAGCTGGGCTTTACATTTCTGTAATTAGCACAGCAGAAGCCCAAGCAAGGGCACGGCTTTTCTTCTTCTATTGTTTGCACATTGGGGGGCAGGATTCTAAATGTCAGATGCTTCTTCCTATTACAAAGTGGCCTACTAGCTCCTTAAAAACCAGTTTGAAAACCTTTCAAGAATCATTGAATTGGGCCCCATAGCCTACATTAGGTAGAGATTCTAGCAGCAGGGACCTCCAAAGGGCTTGTCAGTTTTCTTAGGAAAAAATAAGAACAAAAATAAATGAGCTTTTAGGCTGCCTTGTGGGAAGCTCTGGTGTAAATTTAAAAGTAGTAGACCCTGCCCCTTGATTTCATATTTATGTCATTCCATAGAATGAGAGAGGCTTTCTTTTAAGTCAGCAAAGAAAGTGGGAGGTAGAGCCAAATCATGACTTCTGTGTGTGTTTTATAATTCCTAGACGTTCATTTTCATACCTACTTACTGACAACTAGGTCTCCTAAGTCAGTAAATAACCTAAGAAGAAAAAGTTTGGATTCTTGTTTTCCTGACAGTTATATAATATGTAGGTCCTGTAAAACACTAGGCACTGATTTTATATCACTAGAAAACTGCTGGCTATCCAGACACCTAAAAGTTTTATATAGTCCTAATTACTGCAGTGTAGGGTGGGAGGGAACTAAATCAACTGCTCCATTTTATTTTTTCCCTTGGGAGTTGCCAACCCCTGGAAATAAAGCTGAGGATTAACTTAAATGGGAAAGAAACCCTACGTTGCTTCAGTTATTTGAAAAGTCCACATAACTTGGACACACACACTCTCATCTCCTTTTTCTATTTTTCTAGGTTAGATGAAACTCTAAAGACCACGATGAAAACCAGAAAAGTAATCGTTATTCTGAGAGCCCTGCAGGCCAGCCTTGTCTAAGGACCTGTGGCCCATTACTAACAGTATAAAATTCCACTGAGCAAACTAGGTGCGCCACCACAAAACCAAAGAGCAAGATCACCGATTCATAACTTGAACAGCAACAATCAGGGTGACAGTGTGAAGGAGGATAGAGTATAGGACTGTTTAGGACAATTTTTCACCCTTGGTGGGTCATGCTCCCACCCCAAACTTGAGAACCATTACATCAGGGAACATTTCTTAAACTCTCTTCTACTTTTCCTTTACCTGCAAGGGAAGCACCATGACAGTCTTGAGGGAAAGGTGAAATCCTATTTAGAAGATAGGAATCATTTTACTGATGAGTGACAATGTGTTTCTCACTTATCAATAATCTCCTCAAGCAGCCAAATGCTTACCTGTGGGGTAGTTTTTAATTTTTAGAGAATGAAATGAGGGAGACAGCTTAAGGAGAGGAAAAAGTCCCTAGACACCTTTAGTTACTTGGGTCTGCTCCAGCCTTAACCTTAATCTCTGGCGAAAGTGCTCACCACTCCCCTGAACCTCCATAATTTCTCTTCAAACTAACATGTTGTTTGGTCTACACTCGAAAAGATATCGTGGAGAGTCACAACACAACTCATGTATTTGGATCCATTCTGTGTCCCCTCCCTTAATATATGTGTAGTTATGTGTTCACCTGCATGTATGTGTGTGTATGTGTGTGCATGCAAGCATGTATATGTGCCTGTACAAGCATCAAGTCTCAACAGTACAGCTCAGTGCTGTCCATCAGAACTTTCTGTGATGGTGAAAAAGGTGTATATCTGCCCTGCCCAATATGGTAGCCACTAGCCACCTGTGGCTAATGGGCACTTAAATGAAAATTGAAATTTTAATTTAAAATTCAAAATTAATTTAAATTAATTTAAAATTTAATTTTTAAAACTAAAATGTTAAACTAATAAGTTAAATAGCCACATGTGATAAATAATGGCTACTATATCGGACAGAGCAGGTATAGAGGATCAAGGTCTTTATGAGATGTAATAATAGCACATGTTGGCACAGATATATAAATGTTCTAGTTGTCCACAGATCAAACTCAAATAGAGCAGTAGATTGTAAACACTACATATAATATGTAATACTAGCATACTAATGGATGAATCTTAATCAGGTCATTAGTCAGGGACAAGCTATGCAGTAATTAAGGAATTCAGGATTCCAGCAACTTCCATGGCTGTTCTAAGGACCGTCATTCCATTTAGCTGAAATAGGAGAAGCATGGAGGAGGATATCTCAGAGTTTTTGATTGGTTGGGCCTCGAAATACAGTAGTACTTCCACTTAATGTTTCATTGACCAGAACTCAGTCGCATGTGCATCTATCGGCAAACCCCAAAAATACAGCTATGTATTCAGAAAGAAGGGAAACAGGTTTTGGTTACCACCTAACAGTTTATGCCACTACAAGGGATCTTTTCTTTCTATAAACGCATACTCTTCATTAAAACCAGAGAAAACTAAAGTTTTATTTTTGAAGGGAACACCAAGCATTTTTCCATAAGAACATACAATAACTAATATTTAAGGTTGAAATACACTTTTCAAGTCCTTGAAAAGGGTTAGTAGGAAAGGATAAGCTTTTTTTAATAAAAGATACAGTAAATTAGAGCTAAAACAGACAGACATTCATTACTATCTACCCATTTGTGAGATAAGTATTACATATATATGTATGTGCACACATGTCGGGGGGGTATAACTATACTTTACATGTAAAAGGAAAAAGATTTTTTTGACCCTACCATCCCAAGGTGAAAACTGTTGAATCAATTTTGACTCCCAAGTGAGATAGGGAATCTGAGTCCAAAAAAGTTAAGTTACTTATCCAAGTTCACAAAGCTAATTAGCTGACCAACCAGAAATGATTCTTAGGTGTCTTGACCACCAATCCAGTGCCATTTCCACTATACTATAGTGATTCCTCATATTAGTTAGTGAATATACATATTGGCATCCCATTTGTCCACAAAATAAACAAAAGAGAAAAAAAATGAACGATGTCTTATAAGATATGATATAGTAGCTGATTGGGGTGTTTGGTTTGCTTGCTTAATGACTTGTCTATTTTTCTTTTAGGTTTTGTCTTGGTTTTTGGTTTTTTTGGGGTTTTTTGTTCATTTGTTTTTGTTTTTTGGGGCGTTTTTTTTTTCCTGTGTAGTAAACAACACAAGAGGAAGTATACCTAGAGTTTCAATAACCATCATCTGTAAAACTGTTGGGGAAAAGGAAATGAAAATCAAATCGAAGTGAAACTCACACCCAAGCAGGCCTCTAATGACCAAACGACTTTTCAGGTCACAGTGTGTCTCCCCTCTCTGCATCCCTCAATGACAAAGAATGGTCAGTGTCAAGAATAGGGTTCTACATTTTCCCAAGTACAAATCCAAGACTTGCGAAGAAAGCATCTCAGTGTTGCCAGTACCAAAGGGATCAAGGATGGTTGACTTTTCTAACAAAACAGCACCACCATTGTTTCCAACCAAACACCAGCTAATGGGAAAAAATTAAAAACAGTACATCTCACAGGCACCTATCTGAAACACGCTCTGTGTTCAGAGCAGAAAACAAGGGACAGATGTCTGTCACATTAGAAATGGCTTTCAAAATCTATGAAAGTAATTTCTGGAGCTACTTTAAAATATTTTATACAGGAAAGATGATGGTACTGCTATACACATTAGAATAATTTGACAAGCACAAAGTTGATGGTCCTGATGGTGCATGAGGTTGAAAATAATGACATTTTTATCAGGTTTTATTAGGGAATATTGTAACTGAATTTCAGAGTGAGAAGAAACTGCAAATTTTCAGAATTATTTTACAGTCTTTTAAAGTACCTCCAGAAATAAGCATAATCCAACTTTTCCTTTTAGTAACTGCTTAATCTTCCATGGTAAGAAAAGTTATATTCTTTCCTTTTAGTAGGACAGGTAAAATTGTTACTTAGAACATCAAAGCCATTAAATATATTTTTCAAAAGAATCATCTCTTAGATTCCATAACACTAGCATTCTAGGTACCTTTCTACTACCATTTTAATGAAAGAAAAAATCTGGCTAAAATTGCACTAACTGACCTTTGCATTAATAGTCTTGCCTCTTGCCCATCAAACTAATAAAGAGTTCAGGGAATCATAAGGACTCATCTGGAAACGATAGAATTTCTGCCTTTGTCTTTCTTCCCTGGACACTAATGGCTTTTTGTCAGTCCTCCTCACTCAGTGTATGACACATGAAGGCTTTCCATTTTAGTTGTCCATTAACTTCAAGCATTATGACAAGAACAAAGCAACCCCCTAAAGAAACTAAACTCAAACACTCATATTAAATTTCTCCAATTCCTCAGCTTATAAGGTGCTGTTTCCAATTGTCAATAATGTTCTTAAGAGTAAGCGATATCCATTACTAATTAAAACAAGCTGTTTAAACAAACACAAAAGGTCACCAAGCCTGCATATCAACATATTCATGCTATTGTTTGGTTTCCTGGTCATTACCATCTGATGATTTGTTTCTATCTTCTAGTCACCTATTTTCCTAAGTAACAAATGTAGAAAATAACCACACAGAAAGCAACAGTCCACAGTAAGTGCCAGGAGGCGCAGGGCTCCAATGTGGCAGTGGGTATTGTTTCCTGAAGGTCAGTAATGTGCATCATATCACTGCAAATGAAAGCAAAGAAATTTTCATTTATTTTTCCTGAGTTCGTAGGGATCAAAGGCATAAACTACAGGGAAAATGCAGTTTTTATTAGGAAAAGTGACACCTGTAGTTTTCTGTAAGATTTTTAAACAACCTTTTATCTAGATGGATGTGCTATTAAGGCACAAATAAAATGTAATACCTTGTGACATGCTGAACAATGGCTTATTTTAAAAGTTTTATTTTTGTGAAACTAAGTCCCCTATAAAATATTTTGAAACTATTTGCTCAATCTTTGCTTGAGCTCTGACATTTGAAACTGACTTTTCTTTTAGACTTGTATTCCCTAACAGTATATTAATTACATAGAGGATATAATCTCTGAATTAATATCAAACCAATTGAGTAAGCCAGTATAAGGAGTCAGATAGACTTTTTAAGCTTCTTAATATTAAGTTGTGTGATTCAGTTATTATAATCAATTCCAAGTTATCAACAGAAGTAGAAGGGAGAAATAATTTAAATTAACAAAACCCAGAGATAATTCCCAAGCCTCACTTTAGCCAATAGTATCAACATTGTCCTCCGAAGCTTTTATCCAAAATATTTATGCACAATTGTTTTACTAATTTACAGATTGTTAATTCATCCTACTTAATTTTTTTCTGACCTAAATTATACTAGAGGTATAAATGAATCTTGAAGGAAGAAAGAGTAGAAAATAATCTTTGTTGCTCATCTATTATATTCTTGTCTGAGTGAGAAAACCTTTACGTATATCATCTCATTTCATTCTGTAAGGTAGTAATATTACCCACAATTTGAAAATAAGATTACTAAATCTCAAAGAGTTTACATAAGTTATTCAAAATCATCCAACTAGCAAGGAGTAGAATACATGTAAACACTCCAATTATATAATCAAGTCCAGCAACCCTAGGCATTGACTCAACTCAATATGATCCTTTAGCCATACTGAGTTTGAAAGTTTCAAATGGTGTTTATTTGCAGGACATAATGGAGTTGCCTTATTCCATTCTAACCCTGTGATTATACATATTGTGACTTTGCTTCCAACTTTACACCATTGTAGTTCTTTGGTGCATGGAAGCACTTCATTAGTTACCATACAGTGAAAACAATACAGCTGGATAGTAATGTTGACTTTGCCATTCAATGCAAAAAAAGAAAAGAAATTCAGATGTCTGTATCTAAAGAGCTGTAACATTTAGACATTTGAAAATTGTGGTTCTTAGATACTGAAATTCTGCAGAACTTGTAGCCATCAGTTACACTCAACTATATTCCGCAAAATTAAAAAGTAGGCACTTTTGGTACATATAGCACTGTGAAAAACAAGCAACCTCAAAAGCAGAATCTAGAGGACAGTGCATTAAAAGTTAAATATGATACTTTTTCTACTCACCTCAGTAATCTAGTTAAAAAACTATTGTATCAAGTATAAACTAACCCAAGATGTATGTTTTGACGAAACTTCAGAACCCACTTATAAGTCACCAAATTCAACACAAACCATTTTCAATGAGTAAAAGCATGAGAAACTGTATATTAAATGTTTCTATACCTTAGGGGAAAGATTAAACTTCATAGAGATTCAAAATAATAAATAGAATGTTTAACTTAAGGATAAATAATCAGAATGCTGGATTAAATGTCCTTTAATAACCTTAGCTTCTAAAGTATAATGGAAAAGACATTTCCATTTTTTTAAATTTTCTGAAACATGAAACATCAAAAAAGAAACTGGAGATACTTTCGATGACAAGAAAACAGAAGTTCATTCAACTTACTACCTCTGTGCAGACTCTCCATTGCCTTTCATTTTTATTCTTCCTTCCCACTTTCCTAGGCATTAACATATTTACCAGAACCTTAGTAGGAGAAAAAAAAAAAGAGTGGGATATTCAAACCCATCGATTCATGACATATCTTAGCTACTCTGATAAAAGATTTGGTGGAGAAAAGGGTTTACACTGCAAAGCATAAGTGCACCATGGATGACACGCAAGACTGAATTTCTCCAGGCCACTGAGAGCTGACTCTAAAATGTGGGTGCCTCTTAGGGAAGTTCACTTGTGGAGACATAGCTGTGGATGCTGGGGCTGGGAGGGAGCCTGCTTAGGGAGGCTACCATAAAGTAGTAGAAGCAGTGGGGCGCAAAATCGAACTTTGAAGTTGGCTGTGGTGGGGCCGTACCTGGCTTAAAGGTGCTCGGATGGCGAAGAGGGACAGAATCCGAGGAGTGACAGGGTGGTCTGAGGATCCCGAGGGTCGAAGGAAGAATGAGTGGCACCAGATGCTGCGCTGTTCCCGGACGTGGGAGCCAGGAAGCTGGCAGAGAGCGGCAGGTCTTGGTGCTGATATAAATTGCGAACTGCGACGGCATAGAGGGACCGCCTTCCGGGGACAGGGAGGCAAGCGTGGGGGGACCCTCCGCTTGAGGAACAGTGCGGATCCATGCCTCCGGCGACCCTGAAATTTTGAACTTTGAAACTGGGTCACTTGCCTGAGATTAAAAAAAAAAAAAAAAAAAAAGGATCAGACTCTGGCAGGATTCAGACGCAAGCCAGGAAACAAATATGGTGATTGGCTACTTTTCTGGGAGGGCTCCCTGGAAAACAGGGGGACCAAAGTTCCAGGCCCAAGGCTAAAGAGCAGGGCGCAGCCATTTTCATTCGGCTCAACAGGGCTGAAAGTCTTCAGGGAGCAAAACAGCGCCAGCTAGTGCAGACCGGACCCCTACACCAAGCCCCGCCCCCTGGGCCCGAGAGAAGCATTTCCAGAGAAACGAGTGGGCCTGAGAATCCCTGCCGCAGGCCCCTCCCCCAGAAGACTAGTACAAACAACTAGCTCCCACCGAGTTTATTGATCAATATAGTGCCGCAAAGCTTCAGCTCTAGGGGAAATAGGATCAAGCTTCCTATTTACTTTTATTCTTTATTTCTTTTATTTTTATTACTTTTTCACTTATTTTCTTATATTTCCCAATTCCTTTTAAAAAAATTTTATTACTAATTTTTAAAAAAATTTTATACATATACTTTTCCTATTTTTTTTTTATTTCTTGGTCTACTTTCATTTTATTTTATTTTTTTACTTTGGAATCTAGATTCCTTTAACAAGCAGACCAAAACATACTCAGGATCTAGTTTTTCTTTTTTAGTTTTCTTGTTTTGTGTTTTTGTTTTTCTTGTCTTTTGGGGTTTTGTTTGTTTGTTTGTTTTGCTTTTGCTTTGTTTTTTGTTTTTGTTCTTTTTTTCTCTTTCTTCTTTTCTTTTCTGGACAAAATGACAGGATGGAGGAATTCACCCTAAAAGAAAGACTATGAGGTTGAATTCACAGTCCAGGATTTAATCAATACAGACATAAATAAGATTTCTGAACTAGAATTTAAAACAATGATTATAAGGATAATAGCTGGGCTTGAAAAAAGCATGGAAGGCACTAGAGAATCCCTTTCTACAGAGATAAAAGAACTAAAATCTTGTTAGGCCAAAATTAAAAATGCTACAACTGAAATGTAAACACAAATGGAGTCCATAAAAAAGAAGATGGACGAAACAGAGAAGTGCATCGATGATATAGAAGATAAAATTATGGAAAATAATGAAGCTAAAAAGAAGAGGGAAAGGAAAGTAATGGACCACAAAGGTAAACTTAGGGAGCTCAGCAACTTAATAAAACATAATAACATTTGTATCATAGGAGTCCCTGAAGATGAAGACAGAGATAAAGGGGTTTATTTGAACATAATATAGCTGAAAACTTTCCGAACCTGAGGAAGGGCACAGACATCAAAATCCAAGAAGCACAGAAAACTCCCATTAAATTCAAGAACAGCTGGCCATCACCAAAGCATAGCATAGTCAAATTCACAAAATACACAGACAAGGAAAGAATCTGAAAGCAGTAAGGGAAAAAAGGTCCTTAACCTATAAGTGAAGATAGATGAGGTTTGTAGCAGATCTGTCCACAGAGACCTAGCAGGCCAAATGTAAGTGGAAGGAAATATTGAATATTTCTGCAAAATACACACCCAAGAATTCTTTATCCAGCAAGGCTGTCATTCAAAATAGAAGGAGAGATAAAGAGTTTTCAAAAAACAAAAACAAAAACTAAAGGAGTTCATGACCACCAAACCAGCCCTACAAGAAATTTTAACAAGGACTCTTTGAGTGGAGAAAAAAGCCAAAAGCGACAAAGACAAGAAAGGACCAGAGAATATCACCAGAAACACCAACTCTACAGGTAACACAATGGCACTAAATTCATCTCTCTCAATAATCTTCTTGATGGATTATTAAAAGGACTAAATGTGCCAATCAAAAACATAGGCTGTCAGCATGGATTCACACACACACACACACACACACACACACACACACAAGATCCATCTATATGATGCCTACAAGAGATTCATTTTAGACCTAAAGACACCTGCAGTTTTGAAAGTGAAGGGTTGGAGAACTATCTGCCATGCTAATGGACATCAAAAGAAAGCCAGAGCAACCATACTAACAGCAGACAAAGTAATTTTAATACAGACTGTAACAAGAAATGAAGAAAGGCCAACATATAGTACATCATTAGTTTTTGATGTAGTGTTCAACAATTCATTAGTTCTGTACAACACTCCGTGCTCTTCACAGCACATGCACTCCTTAATACGCATTACCCAGTTACCCCATCCCCTACATATATGTTGACTAATTGAACATAATAGCAAAAACTGAATTTAAAAAATTATTAAAAATTAAAATCAAAATTAAAAAAAAAATGAAGGGCATTATAGCATAATGCTATAGTGGTCCATCCATCAAGAAGATCTAACAGTTGTAAATATTTATGCCTCCAACTTGGGAGCACCCAAATAGATAAATCAACTAATAACAAATTTATAGAAATTCACCAATGATAATACAATAATAGTAGGAAACAGTAACACCCCACTTACAGGAATGGACAGATCATTTAAGCAGAAAATTATCAATAAAACAATGGCTTTGGATGACACACTAAACTGGATGGACTTAACAGATATATTCAGAACAATTCATCCTAAAACATCAGAATATACAGTCTTCTCAAATGCACATGGAACATTCTCCAGAATACACCACATACTAGGTCATAAATCAGGCCTCAACCGGTATAAAGACTGAGACCGTACCATATATTATCAGACCACAACACTATGAAACTGGAAGTCAACCATAAAAAAAGTTTGGAAAGACATCAAATATATGGAGATTAAAGAATATCCTACTAGGGCACCTGGGTGGCTCAGTGGGTTAAAGCCGCTGCCTTCGGCTCAGGTCATGATCCCAGGGTCCTGAGATCGAGGCCCACATCGGGCTCTCTGCTCAGCAGGGAGCCTGCTTCCTCCTCTCTCCTCTCTCTCTGCCTGCCTCTCTGCCTACTTGTAATCTCTCTCTCTGTGTCAAATGAATAAATAAAATCTTAAAAAAAAAAAAAAAGAATATCCTACTAAAGAATGAATGGGTTAGTCAGGAAACCAAAGAAGAATTTTTTAAAAGCATGGAAGCAAACAAAAATGAAAGCACAACCGCCCAAAACCTTTGCAATGCAGCAAAAGCAGTCCTAAGAGGGAAGTATATTGCACTACAGGCCTACCTCAAGAAGAAAGAAGTCTCAAACATACAACCTAAACTTACACCTAAAGAAGCTAGAAAAGGAAGAGCAAATAAAGCCTAAAGAGAAATACAGAGAGAAATAATAAAGATTAGAGCAGAAATCAATGATATAGAAACAAACAAACCAGTAGAACAGATTAATGAAACTAAGACCTAGTTCTCTGAAAGAATTAATAAAATTGATAAACTCCTAGCTAGATTTATTAAAAAGAAAAGAGAAAGGACCCAAATAGATAAAATCACAAATGACAGAGGAGAGATCACAACTAACACCACAAAAATACAATGAGAATACTATGAAAAATTATACGCCAACAAAGTGGGCAACCTGAAAGGGAAATGGACAAATTCCTAGAAACTTACAAACTACCAAAACTGAAACAAGAAGAAATAGGAAATTTGAACAGACCCAGAACCAGCAAAGAAATTGAATCAGTCATCAAAAATCTCCCAACAAACAAAAGTCCTGGGCCAGATGGCTTCCCAGGAGAATTCTACCAGACATTTAAAGAAAAGTTAATACCAATTCTTCTCAAACTGTTCCAAAAAATAGAAATGGAAGGAAAACTTTCAAACTCATTCTACAAAGCCAGATAAATTATCTTGATTACAAAACCAGACACAAATCCCACTAACAACGAGAATTACAGGCCAATATCCCTGATGAACGTGGATGCAAAAATTCTCAATAAAATACTAGCAAGTCTAATTCAATAGTACATTAAAAGAATTACTCACCATGATCAAGTGGAATTTATTCCTGGGCTGCAGGGCTGGTTCAATATTCACAAATCAATCAACGTGATACACCATAGTAATAGAGAAAGTATAAGGATATGATCCTGTCAAAAAATGCAGAAAAAATATTTGAAAAAATATAGCATCCTTTCCTGATAAAACCTCTCAACAAAGTACTGATAGATGTAATATACCTGAACATCATAAAGGCCATATATGAAAGACCCACAGCTAATATCATTCTCAATGGAAAAAAACTGAGAGATCATCCCCTGTGGTCAGGAACAAGACAAGGATTCTCACCATTACCATTTAACCTAGTACTGCAAGTCTTAGCCTCAGCAATCAGACAACAAAAAGAAATAAAAGGCATCTGAATTAGCAAGGAAGAAGTCAAAGTTTCACTATTTGCAGATGACATGATACTCAATGTAGAGAACCTAAAAGACTCCACCAAAAAATTGTTAGAACTCATATATGAATTCAGTAAAGTCACAGGATATAAAATCAATGTGCAGAAATCTGTTGTATTTTTATACACCAGTAATGAATCAGCAGAAAAAGAAATCAAAGAATCAATTCCATTTGAAACTACACCAAAAACAATAAGATACCTAGGAATAAATCTAACTAAAGAAGTAAAATATCTATACTCTGAAAACTATAAAATGTTTATGAAAGAAATTAAAGAGGACAAAAAGAAATGGAAAAGCATTCCATGTTCATGGATTGGAAGAACATTGTTAAATTGTCTATACTACCCAAAGCAATCTACACATTTAATACAATCCTGATAAAAATACCACCAGCATTTTTCAGATATGCATGTAACCACAAAGGACCCTGAATAGTCAAACAATTCTGAAAAACAAAACAAAACTGGAGTCATCATGATTCTGGATTTTAACCTATATTTAAAAGCTGTTGTCATCAAGACAAAATGGTACTGGCACAAGAAACAGACACATAGATCAATGGAACAGAATAGAGAACCCAGAAATTGACCCACAACTATATGGCCAACTAATCTTCAACAGAGTAGGACACAAAATCCAAAGGAAAAAAGATGGTCTCTTCAACAAATGTTGTTGGGAAAACTAGACACCAACATGCAGAAAAATGAAGCTGGACCACTTTCTTATACCATATACAAAAATAAATTCAAAAAGGATAAAAGATCATAATGTGAGACAGGAAACCGTCAGAGGAGAACACAGGCAGAAATCTCTTTGACCTTGACTGTAGCGGATTCTTACTAGACATGTCAACATAGGCAAGGGAAACAAAAGGAAAAGTTAACTATTGAAACTTCAAGATAAAAAGCTTCTGCACAACAAAGGAAACAATCAACAAACTAAAAGGCAGCCTACAGAATAGAAGATATTTGCAAATGACACATCTGATAAAGGGTTAGTATCCAAAATGTACAAAGTACTTCTCAAACTCAACACCCAAAAAACAAATAACCCAGTTAAGAAATGGGCAGAAGAAATGAATAGACACTTTTCCCAAAAAGACATCCAGATGGCTAAGAGACACATGAAAAGATGTTCAACATCACCCATCATCAGAGAACTACAGATCAAAACCACAATGAGATACTACCTCACACCTGTCAAGGTGGCTAAAATTAACAACACAAGAAACAACAGGTGTTTCTGAGGATGTGGAGAAAGGGGAACCTTCTTGAACTGTTGGTGGGAATGTAAACTCATGCAGCCACTCTGGAGAACAGTCTGGAAGTTTCTCAAATTTTTAAAAATAGGGATGCCTGAGTGGTTCAGCCGGTTAAGCATCTGCCCAGCTCAGGTCATGATCCTAGGGTCTTGGGATAGAGTCCCTCATCTGGCTCCCTGCTCAGCAGGGAGTCTTTTCCCTCTCCCTTTGCCCCTCCCCCTGCTCGTTCTCTCTCAAATAAATAAATAAAATCTTTTTTAAAATGTTAAAAATAGAACTACCTTATGATCTAGCAATTGTACTACTAGGTATTCTCCCAAAGGATACAAAAATACAGACCTAAAGGGGTACATGCCACCCCAATATTTATAGCAGCATTATCAACAATAGCCAAACTATGGAGAGAGCCCATTGTGTGTACACACACACACACACACACACACGCACACACACACACACACACAGAATGGAATACTACTTAGCCATCAAAAAGAATGAAATCTTGCCATTTGCAATGACATGGATGGAGAAAGGGTGTATTATGCTAAGTGAAATAAGTCAGTCAGAGAAAGACAAATACCATATGATCTCACACAGATGGGGAATTTAAGAAAGAAAACAGATTAACATATGAAAAGGGAGAAAAGTTAAAAAAAAAAAAAGGAAGAAAGAAAGAGAGGGAAACAAGCCGTAAGAGACTCTTAAGGACAAAGAACAAACTGAGGGTTGATTGAGGGTGGAATGGGCTAAATGGGTGGGGGATGGACCAGATGGGCAGGGTGGAGTGGGGAATGGGCTAGATGGGTGATGAGTATTAAGGAGGTCACCAGTTATGAAGAGCCCTGGTTCTTGTATGTAAGTGAATCACTGAATTCCACTCCAGAAAGCAACATTGCACTGTATGTTAACGACCTCAAATCAAAATTTAAATAAGTGAATAAATTTAAAAAGTGACCAAAAAAATTAAAAATAAAATAAAACGTGATACCACTAATACTATTAGGAAAGAGGTAATTCCAGTGTGACAAAGAACATGTTTTATGAAATGTACAGTAGTCTATTAAACCTTAAGAAAATAAGGACTTCTTTGGATGATCACCTCAATTTGTTTTTTAAAGATTTTATTTATTTATTTGACAGAGAGAGATTACAAGTAGGCAGAAAGAGAGGAGGAAGCAGGCTCCCCGCTGAGCAGAGAGCCCGACGTGGGCCTCGATCCCAGGACCCTGAGATCATGACCTGAGCCGAAGGCAGAGGCTTTAACCCACTGAGCCACCCAGGCGCCCCACCTCAATTTTTATAATATGCCAGTAAGAACACATGACTTAAAAGAAGGCCTGGATTCAAATCTCAGCTCTCTTCCTTGTTAGTTGCATGACCTTAGGATAGTCAGTTAATGTTTTCAGAATTTAGTCTCTTCGCATAACATTAAAAATAATGGAATATTAATTTGTTGCAAGAATTAAATGTAATAAGACACTTTAAGCATCTATCACAGAATCTGGCAGCTAAAGGATACTGAATAATGTCAAGGAGAATTCGGATAATGTAGCTCTTCAAATAAAGTAATACAAGTCAGTGAAAATAATCCAATTACCTCATCTTATCTATCTTCACTTCCCATAAAAATGACTTTTTTTAAATCCCACCATATGTAATTGCAGAATATAGCATATCAAAGGAAAAGAAGAGAAATTGGATAGGCTACAGTGAGAACTTTGCATTTCTACCATCAGCTCATGTGCACATATTCACAGATCCATGGTCAAGCCACAGAGAGAATGGGGTAAGAATATTTGACTCCATTTTAAATGAAAACTCAGATGACCACTCTGTTTTGCAGAAGATCTTCAATAGCAAGGTCTACAAATTTGGTGGTCAGTTACTATTTTAACGGTACATAATGGGTACATATGTAATTCTGTCATAGATTACAGATCGCCAAGCCATTTCTTAAAATGTAACATATTTGTACATATTATGGGGAAAGTGGTAACAGTGAGTGACTTGTGATTTGAGAGTTGCATTGAAAAATACAAGGTATAGATCATTTAAACAATGTTAAGAATAAGGTCCAATATAACAGTGGAATTTTGCATTTGATAGTGGCTGTGCATTGAGAAAAAAAATAGAAGAAAAGAATTGATAACTAGCTTTTCTAGACAATAAAAAATATAGAAATATGTCCTGCAATTCCATTTTATTTCTGCAGCAAGATATAATACAGGACTCTAATAATACATTGCATTTGAGATGAACGAAAAAGTTGAGCTAATAACTATATACTCGACATTAATAGATAAAATTAATATGAATATCACAAAACACATATTTTAAATGATAATGCATCATACATACTCACAAAGATCTCTCGCAAAATGACCCTCAGTGATCTTTGCAACAGAGTTTCCTCACTCTATATGAATAGGTGGAGTGTTCAAAGACCTTTTTTAATTTGAAATGTCTTTCTCCCTTTTAGATCAAGCTGGCAATTGTTCCATGAGTACAATTCTCTTAAAACTTTGGTGGGTCTTCTACAAATCTTATTAAGGTTCACTCTGTTAGAGAAAAGCCACACCTACAAATCTTATTTCAATATGTCCTTATCTACTGTAAGTTTCTCATAATACTGCTGTAGAAAATGACCCTAAGTATTCTTAGAAGCTCTGTTGTTTGGTGGAAATGGTTTGTGAAGAATGCTTTTAAAGTCTGTACGGGGTTCTTTTTTTTTTTTCTCTTATAGGCCCTTCCTTAAATCTTTCAGAGTTCTCTCACAAAAAGTTTTATGGTCACACACAATGGCTTCACCATGTTTTCCTGACAGAACCTGGATTTGATATTTGCCCAGGAGCCTTTTCTTATTTTTAGCATTGTTTGCTCTCCGGAGAGCGTGGGCATGAGAAACAATTTTATTCTTTGAATTCAGCTCCTTAGGATTTAACTGAACTTCTTTGAACTTATCTTGTTCCTCTTGTGCTTCACTCTAAACAAAAGAAATGACCAGGTGGCAATGTCAACTGTCAGCCTGGAAATATCCTTAGATAGCTCACTTTGCTTCTGAAGAACATTTTCCAGTTTCAATGTTACCACAAGTGACCGTGCTGAAATCTCCTTAAAGATCTAACAATAATTCCCTTTCTCCAGCTTACAATAGCATGTTTCTCACTTTCTTTCTGGAATAGCCTCCTGAAGGGCTCCAGTAAGTCTCAAGGGCCTTCTAACTTCCACTCAGCACCCAGCCCCAAAGCAACTGCCATATTTTTCAGGTTTTGTTTCAGCAACACCCGGCTTCTGGTACTAAAATTGGTATCAGTTATTATGGTTCTGCAACAAATTTCCCAAAAAATGATAACTTCTCAGTATAATGATCACTTAGTATCTCTTGTGATGTCTGTGGATCATGAATTCAGAAAGGTCTCAGCTGAGAAGTTATCATTTGGAGTCTCTCACAAAAATCTAGTCAGATGCCTGCTGAAGAGTCAGGTATCTGGAGGCCATTTTTTATTGAAAAGGAAGAACTCTGGGGGAAGAACCAAAAGCCCAGAGGCCAAAGGGAATCATTTCTAGGCTTTAAAACTGAGCCCTAATCCAGGGACTGGCAACGTGTGCCTGACTGGGCTTCAGAATCCTTTGGAGCAGGGCATCTCTGTGGCTCAGTCCATTAAGCTTCTGCCTTTGGCTCGGGTCATGATCCCAAGGTCCTGGGATCCAGCCCCGAGTCCGGGCTCCCTGCTCAACAGGGAGTCTACTTCTCCCTCTTTCTTTGCCCCTCCCCCTGTTCATGCTCTCTCTTTCTCTCTCTCTCAAATAAATAAATAAAATCTTTTTTAATTAAATAAATAAATAAAGAGAATCCTTTGGAGCAGGGACCTGTGTGCCTCTCATTTTTCTCAGTCTGAAACATTAGTCAATAGTGGCTATCCTTGCTGTCTTTGCCACCATTGTCTTTGTTTGGATGGAGAATCATATAACACATTGCTCTAGCTCAAAGGCCTTCAAATAAGAAATTATACTTAAGGACTGTTAGTTAAGTAGCCTTATTCGTATCTGAACCCGAGTTAGATATCAAGATCCTGGTCCTAGAGCTTAAGCTGATGCTGTAACAGCTGAGACTTTCTGGAGCTTTGAAAGAGAGAAATATTTTGCATTTGAGAGGGATGTGCATTATTAGGGAGGGGACCGTGATTACCGGCCCGTAAGAGCTTTATCTCCTTGTGTTCATTCTTTATGTATTACTCTCCCACATTGACTTAAGGCTGGCCGTTATGACCAATAGAATATGAGAGAAGAGATGGCATTTGACTTCCATGTCAAGGTTATAAAAGATATTTCAGTGTCTGCCTTAGCCTCAGGATCTCTCACTCTGGTGGAAGTCAATTGCTGTCTCATGAGGACACCCTAGCAGCCCTGCGGAGATCCCCAGATGCAGGAAACCAAGACTCATGGCCAACTGTCAGCAGTGGTGAGGGAACCACCCTGAAAGTGGGTCATCTACCTCCAGTCAAGCCTTCAGATGATGGCACCCCTAGCCAACATCTGACTGCAAATGCACTGGAGTTCCCAAGAGATGCCCAGCTGAGCCCTTCCCATAGAAAACAGGAGAGATAATAAATGATTGTTTTTGCTTGAGCAACCAAGTTTGGAAATAATTTGTTACACAGCCATAGTAGCTTATACAGAAATACCAGATTAATTAAATGTTGAAAATAAGTAGATATTCAAAAGTAAAAATACAATAAAGAAAACATAAATTATGTTTTGTAGCAGAGAAGATACATTGAGAAAGAAAAAAAATGTGACAGGAATAAAGATATTTTGACTCAAGAAAGAAATTTTATGTGTGTTTTGCAACACATTTTATTTCAGTAGTAAGATTTAATGTGGAACATCACTAAGACACTGTATATAAGATCACTCAAAAAGTACATCTGATACTTATATACTAGACATTAGCAGGTGCAATTAACCCAGAATTTCATAGTATAAGTATTATCAATATGTTAAGGTAATACATATTAATAAAGTGCACAGAATCAGTTTTAAAACAAAACTATAAGGGTCTAAAACTTCATACTTCACAAATGGAGACCATGTCATATAATTTCAGAATGTAAGCGAAGTTAATCCTTCATTATTTTAAAAAGAATTTATGATACTGTCAAAAATTTTTTAATGAATTTCTTTTAAATAAACATGGCACCAAAAGTTTGTTTACTCTTATTTGCTTACAATAGACATAAGTATTAACCTATCCAACTTTACATATAAACTAATTGTAATTATTACAATCCATATAATTTAGCAGGTTTCTTTAAAAAAATTACACCCAAGCAACACCTTTCCATATGGCCAATTAGTAGAGTCGTAAAATACAGCAAATATATGATGCTGTATTGAACATCTGTGTTGGTTATCCTATGGGAATTTTTAATAAAGGACCAAGCAGCATATTGATGTTAATTCTACGTTACCGGGACTTTAAATAAAAAACTAAAATAAATAGCATCCATTAAACTGATCATACTGTTGTAACTCAAATTGTGTTTATTATGCTAATGGAACATGAAATTAAGAAAAAGACCTTTATGCCAGTGGAATTAATTAATGAGCTTTATGAAGGCATTGGGATGTAATTTATTTCTAGATAAGTAAGTCTAATTTGCAGTTCCATGGGTCTCTGCAATGCTGATTGTAATAGTTATTCCTGCAGATGTGCTGCTCACAGCATGTCTTTCCATTAGAACTGAACACCTCATTATATAAACTGTACCTAATTAAACATAATACAGTGGTGACTTGTTAAACTGGCCTTTTTAAGTCAGCAGCTGCCTAAGCTAATAATACTGTACACAAGATTTATATCATCTTCCCTATAATACTGATATTAAAATATACTGCCCAAGGGATTGATAACTAATTTACCAGTATGTAACAGGTACATTTCTGATTCTGTGATAAGAGATTAAAGACCAGCAGCCCATAAAAATAAAATGAATTTGAGTCCATTTGGAACTCAAGAGTACTTGGGAAACTTTATTAAAACTACATACCTTTTTTAAAAATCAGTGAAATAGTCATGAAAAGAGAGTGAACACTAAAAGTAAAAAATATAAATAAATAAATAAATACGAAAGATCTAGAGGTCCTTCGGGTATTTTTCAAGTGCATACAAAAATTTTTTCAGAGTCAACATGCTGCAGTTACAATTGTCACTTTGGGTCACATCTGGATGTGAAATATGGCATTTGCCACTTTAGGCTAGGAAAATGCTTAGAATACCAGACCTTGCTCTGCTTTACCTGGGTTTTGAACTGATATCCTTAACAGAAACTATAATCTTTTCTTTTTTTTAATTGTTAGCCAGTAAGGTAAAAGTAATACCCTGGGGCGACTGGGTGGCTCAGTTGGTTAAGTGACTGCCTTCGGCTCAGGTCATGATGCCAGGGTCCCAGAATCAAGTCCCGCATCAGGCTCCCAGCTCAGGGGGGAGTCTGCTTCTCCCTCTGACCTTCTCCCCTCTCATGGTCTCTCTCTCACTCTTTCTTTCAAATAAACAAATAAATTAAATATTTTTTTAAAGTAATAACCATAAACCTTGAATTCCATAATACACAGTATAGCATACATAGAAACGTCCATGCCAATTCACGTTCTTCTCCAACTCCATGTTCACCTGGTTATACCCTTCGTCCTTTAACACTCAGCTCAGGCCTGAAATGCTCTGAAAAGCTCTTCTGACTCCAACCCACTCTCTCTTGGGTATTTCTTGTTATCTTTCCTCAACGTCACTGCTTCTGGGTAATTACTGCAGGTATAAAGCAACAGTAATCTCCTCACTCCTCCTGATTGATAAATTATAGGCCAAAGGCTACCTAAAATTTATCACTGCAACCCAACTCCTAACTGTACCATAGGAACTAATAAATATTAGTTGACTGGGTGATTCAGAAATCCTAAGCATGGGACTTTGCTGTTAATTCTTCTGCATTAAACTCCAATAATTTTATAGGGTTATAGCATGTCACTTGGTAAATAGTTGTCAATATAATCAATTGATAGACACTATTAAAACCAAAGTCCATTTAAATTGTGAACTAGAGATTCCACACTTCACACAATTTTGTATTTCTGGGTTGTCTCTTTCTGGTCCCCAAGAGCCACCTCCCTCCACCCTACTTATCCATAGGGGATACCTTCTAAGACACCCCCCCCCAGTTGACACCTGAAACCACAGATAGTACCAAATCCTATATATACTATGTTTTTTCCTATGCATACACACCTATGATAAAATTTAATTTATAAATTTGGCACAGAAAAAGATTAACGATAACTAACAACAAAATAGAACAACCATAACAATATACTGTAATAAAAATTATGTGAATATGCTCTCTCTCTCTCTCTCTAAATGCCTTATCATACTGTATTTACCCTTCTTCTTGCGATGATGTGAAATGATTAAATACTTATGTGATGAGATGAAGTGAGGCGAAGGGTATAGGTGTTGTGACATAGTATTAGGCTACTATGGAACTTCTGATCATACATCAGAAAAAGGATTGTGTGGGGCACCTGGGTGGCACAGTCAGTTAAGCAACCCACTCTTGGTTTCAGATGAGTCATGATCTCAGGGTCGTGGGATTGAGCCCTGCAGTGGGCTCTCGCTCAGCATGGAGTTTGCTCAAGACTCTCTCTCCTTCTCTCCCTACCCTTGCCTCTAAAAAATAAATAAATCTGGAAGGAAGGAAGGAAGGAAGGAAGGAAGGAAGGAAGGAAGGAAGGGAAGGAGGGAAAGAGGAAGGGAGGGAGGAAGAGAAATAGGAATGAAGGAAGGAAGGGAGGGAGAGGGTCACCTACTTTTCTGCTGCATTGACCAAAGATAACTAAAGCTGAGGAAAGCAACCAACATAGATAAGGGGGAGGTCTACTATATCACCTACTAAAAATATTACAAAGTGTCCATATAACCACTTGAAACATTTAAACAGGGGGCATCTGGGTGGCTTAGTGGGTTAAAGCCTCTGCCTTCGGCTCAGGTCACGATCTCAGGGTCCTGGGATCAAGCCCTGCATTGGGCTCCCTCCTCTCTCTCTGCCTGCCTCTCCGCCTACTTGTAATCTCTCTCTCTCTCTCTCTCTCTCTCTCTCTCTCTGTCAAATAAATAAATAAAATCTTAAAAAAAAAAAGAAACATTTAAACACAAGGTATGGCAGATTTTGATAATTACAAATTGGTATTTATTTGTGGCAAATAGTAGAGCCAGTATACTCCTTGCAGCTAGATCCTCCTAAAATGTTTATGAGCCCTACTGTTCTCATTTTAGGTTAGCAAATGGCCTCAACTCCAGGTTAAAAAAACTCCAGGGGCACCTGGGTGGCTCAGTGAGTTAAGCGTTTGACTCTTGGTTTTGGCTCAGGCCATGATCATGGGGTCTTGGGACCAAGCCCTGCTATCGGGCTCATGTTCAACATGGAGTCTGCTCAAGATTCTATCTCGTTCTCTCTCTCACCCCCTCTCTCGCTTCCCCCACTCTTGCTTTCTCTCTCTCTAAAATAAATAAATATATAAAATCTTTAAAAAGCAAATCCATAAGCTAGCTAAAGACCAATGACACAGTTGTACTGAAAAAATAAACTAGACAAATGAGATTCCATTTTGGAGAAGATGTAAAAAAAATATGATTACTTAGAAATAAAGGTGCATGTGAAAATATTCATGAGATTGGGTAAGATCCATGGCAGGCCAAAGCCATCAGAAGAAAGAGCAGAAGAGGCAAGGAGTGAGAAGCATTGGGAAACTAAGAAATATACAATTGCTCAGTTGGAAGAGAAATTCTACAGGAGAAAACAACAGAGCTTTCCTGTTATGATTTCAATCCATATAGGAAAAAGTCTTTTTCTTCAGTCAGCCTAAGCAGACATCTGTTTTTCATAGCCAAAAGAACCAAAATTAAATGCATGATTAAAGGGGCGGCATTTAAATTGGCATAATGCTAGTTGCTATAACAAATAAACCCCAAAACTTCAGTAACTGTTCTATTAAAAGTAGGCTCTGTTTAAAAAAAAAGAGGGAGGAGGGGGCCATAGAAACCAGTTTCCAAACCATTTGCAATGATTGCACTAGAAGTGTTTGCTTCGGTATCTAAAGAAGATATAGATGCTACCAAGGAGAAGTAATAACTCCAACAAAGATGAGAGGGGGAGAGAAAGATTTTTAATTCTATTTGCTTCTTAATGCAAGTCTTACAAAGCATGAAGAACACTGGAACCAGACCTGAAAGGGTGATTTTCTGCATTGTTCTATCACTGTCCATCTATCTTAAAAACGAAGCAGGGGCACCTGCATGGCTCAGTCATTAAGTGTCTGCCTTCAGCTCAGGTCCTGGAATCGAGCCCCGCATCCTACTCCCTGCTCAACAAGAAGCCTGCTTCTCCCTTTCCCTCTGACCCTGCTTGTGTTTCTCTCTCACTGTGTCTCATTCTGTCAAATAAAATAAAATAAAATAAAATAAAATAAAATAAAATAAAATAAAATAAAATAAAATAAAATAAAATAAAATAAAATAAAATAAAATAAAATAAAATAAAATAAAATAAAATAAAATAAAATAAAATAAAATAAAATAAAATAAAATAAAATAAAATAAAATAAAATAAAATAAAATAAAATAAAATAAAATAAAATAAAATAAAATAAAATAAAATAAAATAAAATAAAATAAAATAAAATAAAATAAAATAAAATAAAATAAAATAAAATAAAATAAAATAAAATAAAATAAAATAAAATAAAATAAAATAAAATAAAATAAAATAAAATAAAATAAAATAAAATAAAATAAAATAAAATAAAATAAAATAAAATAAAATAAAATAAAATAAAATAAAATAAAATAAAATAAAATAAAATAAAATAAAATAAAATAAAATAAAATAAAATAAAATAAAATAAAATAAAATAAAATAAAATAAAATAAAATAAAATAAAATAAAATAAAATAAAATAAAATAAAATAAAATAAAATAAAATAAAATAAAATAAATAAATTTAAATAAAATATAAAGAAAGCAACAGGGAATAATGGAAGGAGTTAGGGATTTGATCAGATCTCTGCCACATCTGAAAATGACATAACACCTATTTTGAAGCTGTTGTGTAAATTAAAAGGACAATATGTATAAAGCTCCAATTTTCTGCTAGATCTCTGAAATGTAACCTGAGTATGGTAGTACTCTTTTGATAACCTGTTACATCTAGACAACTTAAGAGGATCAGATTTGCTCTCCTCTGCTTTCCCAAACAAAGCAGGTCTCAGACTATGGATATTCCAATAACCTCTGAATTTAATAACACAACTCCTCAAATATCCAGGTAGTCTTAGCAGTATGTCAGGCATCAAACAAATGGTGCAAATTATTTTCCAAATCTGCTCCAGCCACGATGCATCCAATAGAATATTAGACCCTTTGTTCTGAATGAGAAGACACAACATGTAACAATTGTGATCCAAAGTTTCCCCCAGCCCTCTCCAAACTGCTGATAACAATGAGGTTACCTAAAGAGCAACAACCCAAATTTCACTGTCTCCTTTGCACATTGCGGACCTCAGGCTCCAATCAGTCTCCTCAAGCTACCTCGGGGAGTGCTGGGGGTGTCCCACATGTTCCTCCGAATACCATGTCTTATACTTGGAGTGTGCCTCATCCCCCCACCCCCTGCTTCTAGGTTTCTACTGCTCAGGACGTCACTTGAGGGAAATTTTCACCTACACTACTACCAGTGCCATCATTAAAAAATAAAGATTCCCTGCCTGGGATGCTGTGTCCTATTTATATTCACATAACCCAAACTGCAAAGGCCACAGGGTTAGAGTGAGGCTGCATTATCTTCAAACCTTACTACATGAAACCTCCCTAGGCTTTCACAGAAATGGACAGAATGCACTCCTCCATCATTCTGTCATCTGGGCCTCCAACGACACTACTTCTGCCTTCATAGCTTAGAGTCTTTGCAGAAAACTGATCTACTCCTTTCCTCTAAGAACTGCATGCTCTCCTTTCCAGTTCCCTCATTCCTCTTACCCCACTCTACTTCTAACAGAAGTAGCTTATAAATCTCTGTCCTTCGTGGAAATAAACACAAATTGCCACAGGCTCTACCAATGTATCACACAAGCCCAGACCTAGGAGAAATATTTATAATAAAATATATAGAAATTCACATATGAGGAAATACCCAATCAAAATACCTCTAGACTAGAAGAAAAAACTATCTTGTTCTCTAAGTCCCAGGTATTTAGTTTTAAACAAGTCTAGGCCCCAGACACACCTGTTGGCAACAAAGCTGTGAATTGGGTCCTTTAAAGATCTGTCATATAGAGGTCATCACAGGTTGACCAAAGAAAACCAAAACTACTAGATGCAGAAGTGTAGCGCTCAACTCAAAGATCCAAACCCTAGCATCAGAAGGTCCCTTAGCATCAGAAGCCAAGCTGCGCTTCCCATGGCCACTGGAAGTGAAACATACATGTATTTTGAAATCCATGTCCTTAACTACATTCAGAAGGGTCTTAAATAACTCCTTTGGAGAAGATTCTATTTGATTCTTCTAGGATTAGCTTTCAGAGTCTCTAAAACAGGAACATTTCATGGATACCCTTAGAAAAAGTGAATGTTCTAACAACATCAAAACAAAACAACAGCTAACTGAAGAAAATGAGTTCACGTTTCAGTGCTTTAAAGTGGATTGTTGCTATCTTGAATCTATCCATTCATCTGCTGTTCCACAGCCACCATTTTTGTCTAAGCCCTCATCATTTCCCATCTGAACTATTGCCACAGCCTCCCACTTGCTGACCTTCATCCTCACCCAGGTTATCCCCATGGATTCCACAAGCTTCATTGTCAATGTCAATCCCGCAAAAAACCAAAACCAAAACAAAACTTCCCTGACTACTCTTGTCATAGATAGATTAAGGTCATATGATAGGGGTGTCTGGGTGGCTCAGTTGGTTATGTGTCTCACTCTTGGTTTCAGTTCAAGTCATGATTTCAGGGTCCTGAAATTGAGCCCTGTGTTGAGGTCACGCTCAGTGCACAGTCTGCTTGTGTTGTCCCTCTCCCTCTGCTCCTCCTCCACCTCTCAAAAAAATTAATTAAATCCTTAATTTTTAATAAAAAATAATAATAATAAAATCATATGATGGGAAGAATAATGTCCCCTACCCAGTGATGTCTTAATTCCTGGAAGTTGGGAATATGTTAAATTACATGGCAAAGGGAGAATTAAGAATTCAGATGGAATTAATGTTGCCAATCAGCTGACCTAGAATAGGGAGATTAGCCTGGGTTTTCCAGGTGCATTCAATGCAAACACAGGAGTCCTTAAATGTGGGAACAAGGAGACGAGGAGACCAGAGTAAATGGGAAAAGGACTCAACCTGACTTTGAAGATGGAGAAAGGGAGCCACATGCTAAGGAATGCAGGTGGCCTCTAAAACCTGGAATTAGCAAGAAAACAGATTCCCTCCTAGAGAATCTCTCCTTGATAATAGCCCAGTGAGATCCATTTTGGACTTAGAACTTCCAGAACTATAAGATAATAAGTCTGCATCAACCCAGAATCAATGAATACCACTAGAGCCCAGAAGTTAGCCTCAGCATACAATTTCCTTTTAAATGAAACTATGACTGTTTAGAGACATGGCTAACTTTGTTTGGGTCAAGGCTAGTAAATATACAAAGTCGGATTGGAACATGTGTATACCATGTAGCAAGGAAACGATCAGACTACAGGGTGATAGGTATATACAACTCAGGAGACAACTTAAGAGGAGAAGCCAATGGTTCAAAGATAGGAAAAAATGGGCTTTATTTAATAAGGATAAGATTACAATGGATTGAAATCTATAAGTTATTCTTTAAATCCATGAATTCAGAAGAATGTCATGAACTAAAAAATTTAATTATTTTCAGTAAATGACAAGAAATCAATTCATTGTCTTGAACACCAAACAAATAAAAGGAAAATACCAAGAATTAATCCCATCTTTCCTATGTGATCTATATCAAACAGATTTTTTTTATTTCTTAAAGATTTTTATGTATTTATTTGTCAGAGAGAGAGCAAGCACAAGCAGGGGGGAGCAGCAGGCAGAGAGAGAAGCAGACTCCCTGCTGAGCAAGGAGCCCAAAGTGGAACTCCATCCCAGGACCCTGAGATCATGACCTGAACCAAAGGCAGACACTTAACCAACTGAGCTACCCAGGTGCCCCAATTATAGATAATAGATAAGGAAAAGTATCTTCTTAAAAAATTATTATAGCTAATAAATAAAAACAACTTGATAGAATATCACCATTTTACAACCCTCATTGAATTAATAGATCCAGGTGTTGAGCATCAGTGGCAACTAAAAACAACAAAAAAGCAAAATCAGGTAACATGTGCCTCCTGATGAAAAAAAATATATGAGTACCACCTATAATATTGCTAAATGATTAAAACTACATCTCATCCAGCCTCTGGATCCAGCTGCCAATGTTCAAGAAATACAGAGAGGACAGAGAAACATGTAGAACTGCTTCATGAATGTCGAATCAGAAAAATCCAGACTGCGGGAAACTCAACAAATGCCCAGGGGTTTTTTGATAGATAAATTATAAATTATAGAAAGGTTAATTGTCAAATTTTAATTGCATACTAAAAGATACTTAAAAGACTCTCTCTCTTTTTTTTTTAATATCCAAGACTAACCTATAGTGCCTAGGGAAGTGAGCAAACCATAAAGAAGTTGCTAGAAGTGATGACTATAAAAGTCAGGATTCCTACTTTTGGGAGAAGAGACTGTGATGAGGCACTAGGGTGACTAGAAAGTTCTTTTTCTTGTCTCGGATATTGGTCACAATGGTTTTCACTTTATAACAATTTACTAGCTACAGATTTTGGTGTTTTGGTGTCTGGCAAGTCCTGTACTTGCATTTCATTTTATAATAAAATGTTCAAAAAATATGAATGCAGTTTCTAAAAACACAGAAAACAGAGAAATAAAGAAGCAAGTTCTTACCCCCTGATTTGGTTGCAGATACAAATAGAAATAAATGCTGAGGAGATTCAGAGCAATAGAGTTATCAGTGGTGTTAATTTTTTAAAGATTGTTTTTAATTCTTAGGAAAATGTGCTTAAAGAATGAAAGTAAGATCAGTTTTACCTAGATTGTAAAACCCTTGAAAACCTAACCATCTTTTCCCCCATAACTTTTTGCATGATTATTGTCATTGGGAGAGGAAACAGTAATTTGTGATTGACAAAATTACAAACAACTACAAATTTCCAATAACAATTTATTCTGCACCATGAGAATTGGGCCTTTCTTTCCTCCTTAATATTGTCATTCCCTACGTTCAGCTGAGACTAGGGGTAAAAATAACAAATCAATTGCTTGAACTGAACATCATCCTATTTAATTAAACAACACAGTTGGTCCTTTTCAACATAATTATTAATAATTTTAGATGCTTGTTTGAAACTTTCTGTTTCATAAACATCAGAAAGCTGGAATTCAAACTCAAAACTAAATTTCCAGAACATAATAGGATGAATATAATCGATCATGAAACACAAAACATAACATTTAGATCCAATTGCTATGAAATGAAATAAAATTGGATATTGCCCCCCAAATATACTAAAGTTGATAGAGACAGAAAGAAGATTATTGGTTACCAGGATCTAGGAGGAGTTGGGGATGGAGAGTGACCACTAATGATTATATGATTAAAATGCCCAACAATTGGGACGCTTGGGTGGCTCAGTCAGGTAAGCGTCTGCCTTCGGCTCAGGTCAAGATCCCAGGATCCTGGGATGGAGCCCCGCATCAGGCTCCTTCTCAGCAGGGAGCCTGCTTCTCCCTCTCCCTCGGTCACTATCTACAACTCATGCTCACTCTCTCTCTGACAAATAAATAAATAAAATCTTTTTTAAAAATGCCTAAAATTGGTGTGATTGTTGCACAACTGTGAGTAGACTAAAAGCCATTACATTGTGCACTTTAAATGGGTGAAATATATGATATGTGAGATACAGCTCAATAAAGCCATTACACACACACATACACACACACACACTCATTAATAAGTACGCTTGCAATTTCTCTCTCCCTCCCTCACTCTTATCCTCACCCACTCTTTTCCTATTTTTATTCCCTCATCCCTTGACATGAAATGTAATCAAATTAACTCTTTAAAAAAGTCTGTTATGGGGCACCTGGGTGATTCAGTCGGTTAAGCTACTAGTTCTTGATTTCAGCTCAGGTCATGATCTCAGGGTTGTGAGATTGAGCCTGACATCAGGCTCTGTGCTCAATGGGGAGGCTGCTTAAGATTTTTTTCTCTCTCTCTCTCCCTCTGCCCCTCCCCCCTCACTACAGTAAATAAACCTTTTTTTTTCAAAGTCTGTTATGAATGCTTTCTCTAAATATCAGGGCATGCATACAGCTAGAAGAGGTCTGCATCCTTTTACTTTACTTATTTCAAATTAGAGCTTTGGGAATTAGTCATGCAAATTTATGCAGAATAAGAATATGAGTGCATTACTATTTCAATTCAGACACAAGAGCACTAGCGTTTTAAAAAATAGAACCAACCTACCTCACTGTTATTGTGATCTTTCTGATTTCAAGAAATAGCAACTATTTCTGATTAAAGTGTCTCCTCACTATTCTATGTATTTCTAATAGACATTAATAGCACATTACACATATTACATCCATTAAGTGAAACACATATCAGCAAATTTGTGTGCTGTATGCATTGAATGG
Source organism: Ailurus styani (assembly GCA_002007465.1). Taxonomy (NCBI): domain Eukaryota; kingdom Metazoa; phylum Chordata; class Mammalia; order Carnivora; family Ailuridae; genus Ailurus; species Ailurus styani. The sequence continues at coordinate 2,814,827 of LNAC01000042.1, read as the reverse complement.
AGCAGAAACGATAGCATACTTGATTAAAATACTGGGTAAAAGTGTTTCTATACAAGAAGTCTCTAGTATAGATATAATTTAGTTTATGTATATATAAATTATATTAACTGCCTTGGTTTCTAAGTGTTTAAGTGTGATGCTACAGTGATTTTCGGCAACATGTACCTCTACTACATTTCTCATGCCACCACAGATTAGATATGTCTCTGAAACATAAATGTAACACCAGAATTGTATCTTATCTTTTCGTGACTCCTATCTATAAACCAAATACTTCAATAATGTTTTCTAAATTCAAACAAGACTTCCACAGTTTTTGCATTGGAAATTTTAAAGACATAACTGGGCTTTAACTAAATTCGATCTCCACATTCTCTCTGATTATTTGAAAGGCGTTGCAAATTTTACTTATAGCAAATGCTTAAAGCTTAAACATTTTATTTGCATTTGTTTCAGGGCCAGAGATTTATTGAAACAATATCAAAAAACATTTTTTAAACTTTAGTAAATACAGTGTCTCATTTTATAAAGCAAAATACTCAAAATTTGTGCCAGTTTTCCTGTGGTTTGTAAAATCTGGTGTACAGTATGTTTGGTGAGTGAAGCCAAATCATTGGGATAGAAATACGGTCCCAAGTTAATACATCACTTTACCATCTAGCATTTATCAAACACGTAGAGGAAAGGAGGAAAACAGGGCTAAACATGTTTTGCATTTTAAGGTAGCAAATACATTGGAACATTTCCTTCAAGTTAGATATCGTCCCCTAAAACAAACTAATTCTTACTCTAAAACCAAACTTTACAAAAAAGGAAATTTTTTTAAATGACAAGAAAAATTATAAGAGAGGTCTGTGACAATTTCTTTTTTCCATATTAGAGAAAAAAGAACATATTCACAGTGTCACTGTCCCTTTTAGCTATGTGATTTTAGTCACAAAAATATTCTAAAAGTAGACTTTAAAACATTTAGTTAAGCCAGACAACCCTAGCCTAAGACCATGACATTCTTATAACCTGATTTCTTCTCATGCCAGGGTGCTATTTATAATAAGTGGTTTGATTCAGTTATAGACATTCCAACAGGTAGCACTAGGAGGTCATAAAGTTCATGAATCCCTTCTCTCTTTTTCCCTAAGACACTTTCTGTTTATTTCCTTTTCATCCCCGAAAGTTGCCTTTTTTCAAGAGCCTAGAATTTCCTGTTAATTCTGTATATTTTTAACTAAACTTGCGCACCTAATGTATCAAATAACTTGGAACACTAAACAACATGTTACAAAGCCACTAAACATGTATGAAACCTGTTTCTAATATGACTTGTCATTTCCTAATAATCTGATACTAAACTCAAAGGATAATCTAATTTATCACACTAGTTTTATACATTTGTATACCTTAGACTTGGTTATGAATCTCTGCTTAGCAAGACAATGATTAAAGTAAATATGATATGGTATGTGACAGGGATATGCCAAAATATTAAATATTTGTTGTTTTATATTACTAGTAGTGATTCTCCAGCAAAATCAGCCTGCTAGAATGTACTCTGTATGCAAGCAGGACCTTTGTTTCATTCACCACTCAATCCTCAGCACCTAAAACAGAGTCTGGCACATAACATGGGTTCATCACAGACACACTAAATAAATAAATGACTTAATAGTAAATTAATAAATAAATGAAATTCAGGATGATTGATAACTATCTAGAATGTTTCATGTAAAGACCTGAAATTTGAATGCACAGAGAGGCAGCATAGAATAGCTGTAAGTTTAAAAATAAATTTTTAAAAAATATCCAATATGGGTGTGGTGCATAAGCAATGAATCTTGGATCACTGAAAAACTAAAGGAAAAAAAAAATCCAGTGTTAGCAAAAATGTAGAAAAATAAAAGAGGAGCTATCATCAACTGCTGGTACAAATGTAAATTGATACATTTTTGGATGATAATTTATAATATACATTATAAGCTTTAATCCCAAAAGTCTATTTTTACCACTTCTTTCTATGAAAATCATCAAAGATGGGCACAAATGTTTATTGACAAAGATAATAGAGTTATTGATAATAATAAAAATTGAAATGACTTATGTACCTAAAAGTAATAGAGTGAATAAATTATGGAAAACCCATAAATTGAAACACTATGCAGCTGTTAAAAATTGTCAAAGTATTCAATAACATGAAAAAGATGTTCTGAAAATACTGTTAATTAAAAAGAAAGCCACAAAACAGCATGACCCCCTTTTCAAAAAAGAGTTTAATATGCATATTCATAAAAAAAGAATGGAAAACACTTCAAAATACTGAAGGTAGTCATTTCTTGGTGGTGAGACTACAAGTGGTACCTATTGTCAATATTTGGTTATTGCTATTTTTCAATATTTTCTAAATCTTCTACAATGAAAAGACATCGCTTTCCAAGGTGATTTTAATGATATAAATTTAAAAGCTAAATAAAAAAAATTGAAACCTGACAAAGCTAGGTTTGAAATTAAGTTCAAACACAATTTTTTCTTATCCTGTCCCTTTGTGTATAGAACACCATCTGATTGCAGGGCTTGGCATAGGTCCTTGCACATAGTAGATGTTCAATAAATAATACCTAATAATGATACTTAACTACATCCAGTTAATACTACCCATAGATACATATTATTGAAATCTAAGAAATGTATTTTGGGAAATTTTTCCATTTTAACATCTTTATCCCCATCAAAACCATATTTCATTGCCTGTTAAACAGGTCAGATAAAAAAAAATTGCATATGGAAGGACCATGAAAATTACAGCGAAAGCAATTGCTACTGCAGTTCACCAATGTATTTTTGAGCATATTGCTCAAATGCTTAAAATGTGATTTAAAAAAAATCTATCTAAAACATTTTATAACTGGCCAGCTTCTATGACAATTTAAATTTTTCCATATGGCCAACAGCTGACAGTATTATGCCAGCTTTAGAGTTCCTCTCTTTTTTTATATAAATACGCACTTTCAAAAATGGATCTGAATTATTGAGAAGAGAACCATGAATTTTTATAGAGTTCATGTTGACATAGGGCTTTGTAGTACTTAAACTAAACCTTTATAGCATATCTTTTATATCATTTTTCTCCATAGCATTCATGGAGTTTTAACTTCATGAAAGTCTTGAAGAGGTGGGTTTAAAGTCTCTTTAATACTCTTGGGGGGCCTGGGTGGCTCAGTCGGTTAAGCATCTGCCTTCCCCTCAGGTCATGATCTCTGGGTCCTGGGATTGAGTGCCACGCGGAGCCCTGTGTGGAGCCCTGCATAGGGCTCCCTGCTCAGCAGGGAGCCTGCTTCTTCCTCTCCCTTTGCCCACCCCCCCCGCCCCGCTTGTGCACTCTCTCTCTCTCAAATAAATAAGTAAAATCTTTAAAATCTCTTTAACACGGTTGATTCCTTCATAACCAATTTTGAGCTAATAGTTCAACTCAGCCTGAGATTTGGCCATTGAAGGAAATCCAAACTTAAATTTCAAAGACTTACCTTTGAGTCCTAGCTCCCCTTCACTTCTAACTTAGTTTCCTTGTTTTTAACACGGAGATAAAAATGTTTGTATCACAGGGATAGATAAAATCAAATAAACTCAGATATATGCAAGACTTTGTCGATAGTGAAACCACTGTATGAGTCTTCCAAATAATGTTTACCATCTACCGGCCCCAGCTCTGCATGAAAATGGGGTTCTGAGCTCACCCAAGTTTGGGAAACCTTTTCCGTATTGGAGAATCACTGGCATGAACATACTAACCCAGAGAGGTTGGTGGAGAGTGTTAGAAATATTTCAGAATCACCCAGAGAACATTATCGAAATGAACATACAATCCCATCCCCCACCCCCACACGTTCAGCAACAAGATCCACACTCATCCCTGAGGTGAGTATACACTCTTGAGGTGTGAACAATAAATCTCTTTTGTTTTTAAATACCTAAGGGCTTCTAATGTATGGTTATGTCAAAGGATTTAAAGCTACTCTATTAAAAGTGATAATTTCTGCATTAATAAATGGGCTTAACTTTTTAATCCCTTATTTTGCATCCTGTTTTGAGTCATATTTGTTAATAACCCACACAACTAGCATTCTTCAGAGCACGTTTTAGAAAACACTCTGCAATGTAAGTTAGCATTATTGCAATTACTATGCACCACAATAGCTTGAGAAAATCACACTGTAGATAGACCACGGTCACTCAAATACTCACCTGCTGTGTGGGACTCTGAAAGTTCTCAGTGAGGTCTTGGAAAGTTGCTAGTCAAGATTTACTATGAAACTGGGCAAGTGTGTAATCAAAATGCTCAACCAAGGGAAACTATAGAAGAAGAGGTCTATTACCTTAGGACAAGAAAGGCTTTTTTAAACAAAACACACACATATACTTAAACAGAAGACACAAGTTTAACAAGTACTCCTACACAGTGGGCAAGACTGTTGTTCACAGTTATACTGTCAAAAAAAATTAAATCCTTAGGTCTAAGTGTGTCATTTGTTCTTCCCCTTATTTATTTATTCACCAAATATTTACTGCATATCTACTATGTGACAGCTTTAGTGGTGATTTTTTTCAGAGACTTGGGTACTAGTTACCTTTTCTTCACATAGAATTTCCTGCAGGGATCATATTCAGTAGCAGGAATTTTCAGTCACAACAGCTGGGCAAAATTTGAAATTATGACCTCTCTCTCTCAATTCTGTTCTTTCTATCCACTTTCTTCTTCACAATGTGGGACTTCTAGTACAAAACACCAGCAGTATTCACTTCCTGATCTCGCAAAATAGATATTTCCCCTCCAAATGATAGATCAAACATTCAGGTGAGAGCAATTGCAATGCCTTACACAAAATAGGAGCTATACAATAATTTAATATGATTCATTTGATGTTTTGGTTTTGTCTCTTTTAAGTAGTTCCTTTTATTTAAAAAGTCATTTAAAAACAAGTATCTGTGTGAAGGTGATCAACACAGATTATGAACTATTTTACAAGATTAACAACTGGGGGAAGGAGAATAAGGCAATTCAGAAATTTGCCTGTGAAGCGGTTAGTATTTCCAGCTCATGAAGTCCCCGAAGAATACTGTGCATGTGCTCATGTGTTTCTACAAGCTTATGAGAACTAAAGCAACCCATTCATTGAGGCTACCTCCCTCTCCTATGTCTTGGTGTGGATTTCTTTGGATTTATACTGTCTGAGATTAACTCAGTTTCTTAAATCTGTAGATTTCTTTTGCCCAACTTGAAAATTTTCAGCTATTATTTCTTTGAATATGCTTTGAACCCCATGATTTTCCTCTGCTCTTTCTGGGGCCTAGTTGATATAATTGTCAGATCTTTGTGAGAGTTCCATAGGTCCCTGAAGCTCTGTTCATTATTTTTTAATCTATTTTCTCTGTGTTGTTCAGATAGAGTGATTTCTATCATTCTATTTTCAGGCTCGTTGACTCTTTCTTCTGTCCTCTCCATTCCATTATTGAACCTAACCAGTAAGTTTTTAGTTTGAGTTATTGTATTTTTCAGTTCTAGCACTTCCATTTTGTTCTTCTTCATATCCTATTTATTTGCTGATACTTTCCTTTTCTTCCTTTGTTTCAAGTGTATTCATAGTTGCTTATTGAAGCATTTTATGATGGCTGCTTTAAAATTTTTGTCAGGTAATTCCAACACCTATGTCATCCTTATGTTAGCCTCTGTCGTCTTCTCTCATTCAAGCTGAGATTTTCCTGGTTTGTGATATGACACTGATTTTTTTTTCATTGTATGACATTGTGGGTATTATGTTATGAGTCTTTGACTATTAGTTAAGTCTTCCGTTTTGGCAGTTTCTCCTCTGACACTCCCTTTCTGGAGAAGGGGGAGCTGCCTCTTTTCTCCTGGATGGGAATAGAAGTTCAGGCTCCCTACTAGGCCTCCACTGACATCACCCTGGCTGGGAGAGGGAGAGGTGCCTCATCACTGCTTCACACATGGACAATATGGTTCACGGTGGCTCACAACGTTTGGGAGGAAGTACAAGTCCCAGATTCCTAATCATCCTCTCTGACACAACTTCAGTGAGGAGTGAGAGAGATGTCTCATTACCTCCAGGTGAAGGTGGAAGTCCAGGCTCCCCATTCAGCCTGTGTTGACAAGGGTGAGAATCGGGCCACCATTTTTCTCCCACAGTGTTTGGCTGGAGTAGGGTGGGGGAGTATCTTCTAAAAGTTTTTGTGTCTTGCTAGGCTGAACCTCCTTGCTCCTCTGGCTAGAGAGCAAAGCAGACATTTATTGGGGCTTATTTATGTGTTTGCTTGCAATTTTGGCATTTTGGGTTGCTGGCTTCTCTAGCACCCAGTGTGGGGTATATGTGGTAAAAATAAAACCCAAGACTCACTGCCATGTTGTTGTTCCTCGGTCCGAAGGTGCCTAACTGGTCAGCCTTCTTCTGTTCATCCTCTAGAATTTTCTCATATTTGTTTTATATGAAATATCTAGGGTTTTTAACAGTATTTAGCAAGAAGAATAGGAAGAAGTGTGTGCGTGTCCTGTCTTTTCCAGAACCAGAACTCAATATATTTGATTTTAACATTCTCTGTGTTATATGTATGTTATTTCTCCGAAGATTTTTGTGGCCTAGCACTATCGTGATTTCATTCATTTGGAGGCTTGCTTAGAAATGTTTTTCATAACTACTATATCTTTGCATACTTCTCTAAGAAATTTTCATTTCACCGGCAAAATTTTCTTAATCTGCAATATGCATCCAATTGCATTTTTGCTGCAAAAACCTATGTTTCTTGGAAGGTATAACATCTACAGCCACAAAACCCAATTTTAATGAAAGTACAAAGGTAGTATACGATTATTCCACGTGGGCGAAGGATGAGATGCTACTCATCATATCTTTCATAGACTTTTTCCAAATGCACACGACCAGAGCCTGATTATTCTCTTAATTTCAGCCTCACCTGAACAGATGTTCTTAGTTGATTTTCTTCTACTTGTGCACTGATAGTCTCATTTATTCTGATTATCATTTTGTGTTTTTATTGAGCATGATCTTCTATTTGCTCATTTTCATTCCCCATTCCTGTTTGAGCACCTCCATCATCTTTCACACAGTTTGCTTTTGATGTCTGAAAAAGCCAATAATACCCACAAATCTGCTGTGGCTCAGATGCTCACTACAAAAGTCTTTTCCTATTCAGTCCATCTCCTGAAGATATTTTCCTGGCAGGCAATAAAACAACTTTGGAGAAATAATGTCTCGTTTACTTCTCTCCACTTAATTTGCTTTTTTTAATTTTTTCTCATCTTGGGAATTTGCATGAGAGAAAAATGTCATTGTTTTTGAGCCTGTCTCATGGACTAAACACAACCTTTGACAACATTTCAGTGATACTATGCTCATTTGGAAATTTTACTAAAAACATAAAGCCGGTTTGGTGTAGCATGTCATGCTAACCATTGTTATTTCCATATCTACATGATTTTGAAACAGAGGATGGTAAAAATCCACGTCATCTTGTCCCAGGATATTCTGTTGGTTAGCAAAAGGGTTTCATGAAACTTAATGGGTAGGTAACATAAATTCACACAAGCAACACTAATTCGTAAGCTGATTTGAACTCTACGTACCATCAACTCCTTTTATTTCCTTTCCAATCACCCAATAAAGGGTAAGAAGAAAGTAAAACAAAACAAAACAAAAAAACAAAACAGGATTAAAAAATCCTAGAACAACTGAGCCCACTACTTTGGTTTTTTTCCTCCTTGTGGCATAAATAGAATTGCTACTGAAATCCTCTTGGCTCTTATGATGTCATTATAGAAATGCCCTCTTGCAAGTCCTTCCCATTTGTCTCCTTCACTGCCTGCTCTGTAGTTGAAATGATTTTTTTCAAAATAACTTATAAATTGTTTCATATGATACCAGTGACATTTATTACGGGCATCGAGTTCAGCAAAAGATGCCCAATTATTTCTATTTAATTCATTTATCAAATGTTAAAGGCTATGGCAAGAATTTAGAGGGCATGTCACTTAGTATCTCACAGTGAGGAGGATGGTTTTGTTCCAAGTAGGATGAGCTAACTCGGAAAGCATTAGTCAACAGGAAATCTTTGAGAGAAGAAGCAACAATGTCATTGAACACAGAGGCTTGAGACAGAGGCTAAAGATTAACCACAGTACAAATAGTTGATTTGATTTGCTGTCATTTTTTTTTCTTTTAATTTTATAAAGTGGCTATTTTCTATAATTTCCTTAAAACTGTTTTACTTGTTTTTGTCAAATAGTTATATTACATGAGTAAAAGTGATTCTTTGGATGAATTCAACTCTTCTTTAACCTTAATGATTATCTAACTGGCATACCAGCATTATACACATGATAGGATTCCATCTGAAATGTAGGTAGAAACCAGATCAGTTTCCTTCCTATAATGTACTGTACACTATAACATTTTCATGAAATGCAGATATTTCCCCAAATTATTTTTCTCCATTGAAATTTTATTTGAAGAATTTATCACAGAATGAAGTTTATAGGACTCTGCATCTGTCTTTTGGACAAGAGAATGCCCTTTCCTCCATCTTTACCTCTACTCTTTAGAAAGTATATTCAAAACTGTAGGGATCAGTGTCCACTTAAGCTTCATTGACTCCATCCAATGTAAGCAAACAAGAATTGTCGGATAAAATGATAGCATCACTCTCTTATTAACTTCTCTTCTTTCTGTGGTTATGACTCTAGCTGTACAACGATCCTTCATGGTGTTTTACATGTAGTGATGCTCAACCTCAAAGAAGAAAATATTCCAAGATGTCTTCAACTGAACTTTTTTTAATTGAACTATTTCGACATATGTTTCAACATTGGTTATTAATGTATCATGGATATTATGAGTTCACACACACACACACACACACACACACACACACACACACACGAACATTTGGGTGGAAATGAAGCTCTTCACTAGTACTTCCAAATAAGAAAGGATTCTCCAACTGATAACCAGAAAACTCCTTGATCTTGAGGATTGTGTGATATAGATGCCATTTAGAATTGTAAAGCCCACTTACGAGTAAAGACTCTTACCAAAGTCAGCAGAGGAGCCCTGTTCAAATGGATTCCGAACGTAGCTAAAGAGAGGACAGCAGTCACACCATTGTGTTGTCATGTATGCTGGCCTTTGACTGGGAATCCTCTGCTGTACTAACCTTACACCAGCACCTGCACCCTAGAGCCTTCTCTTCTTGTCGGATGGGGAAGGAGGAATTTCTCATTCCAGGATGCTTAATGCATTCCTGTTAAATTCTTCATATGCTATTCAAACACTTGCATGTGGATGGCACCTTGAGGTCTTTGAAGTTTATTTTTGTGCATTTTCTTATCTCTTGGCCCACATATTCCCTTTTCTTCATCCATCTGCCTTCATTTCTCCCACCATATCTATCTATATCTTGCAAAGAAAGGCGGTGACTTTAACATTTTCCCTTGCAGTACTTCTTCCCTAGAGTCTGTGCCAACAAATTGCAACCATTGATGGGCCCTGGTGTGCTAGTACGCTTCTGTGCATCACCACCAGAAATGGTAAGAGACAATAACAAGCGCAGATCGCGCATCTAGTGTGGATATAGAGCTAACATCCACTACTTGGCAAGCCGTGTTCAGGGAGGCTTACTTAGCTCTCATTCTGGGATTATTATAAAAATAAATCTTTTAACATTTGTTTGGGATTAAAAGTGAGGGAATCTAGACTCACATTTTAAAATGCACATCCTGATGAATAATAAATACACTTAGTAAATATACATTAAGGGAGAATTATATTTTCTGCAGCTTGTTGTGTTCACTGAAGGCATTCTGCACATAACAATGAATTAACAGAACCCAAATACCAAATCAAGATTGGAGGCGTGGGTGTATAATTTGTACCATCTCTTAGGAATAAAAGAGACTGAACAGAGAATGACAGGGTTCTGTATGAGACCAAAGAGGAGCGAGCTGCAGGACAATCCAGGGCAGCAAATGGGAGGCTGCCAGCGGGGGTCACTGGACAGAGTCCTGGGCTCAGAGCCAACAGCGTGGGTTTTACTCTTGGTTAGGACAGTAAACCTCTGCGTCTTGGGTTCCTCAGCTGTACAGGGAATCAAATGCCTATGAGGATCTCGAGACCTCATGGCTGCAGAATGACATGCAAGCCACGTAACTGACAAATGTGAAAGAAGGGCAGAAGCCCTGCTTTTTCAGGATCGAGGAGACAGCTAGGAAAATGAGCCCATGAGATTGGCCGCAAGAAAATCTGTGAAATTAACTTCGTGCCTCCTTAGCTCGTCCTCTTTTTCCATGTTCATTTCCACAGGTCCTTCCCTTCCACATCCTCAGCATGATCCAGAGCTCAGACATCTACCCTCCTTTCACTTAGTCTTAGCTTTAGGCACACGCCCAGCAGCTGGACAACACCCTCCCAGACTCACCACATCAAAGTTTAACCTCATGCTCTCTTTTTTTCTGGACACCATTCTCTGCTGAAAGAAACTCGGGCTCAGCCATCAGGGAATCTAGGGAAAAACCGAGCTCCTCTGCTTGCCGACTCTAAGACTTGGCAAATAACCCTCATGTGTCTTTGTCTCCTCGTCTGCAAGCTGAGGAGAATAACAGTACTGGCTTCATAGCGTTCTTGTGAATAATAAGGTAAATAATAAGGATAAAATCTCTGGCATAGAGCCTGGCTCATAAATAAACACCCAATACATGTAAGTCTTATTTGATCTAAAATGTTAATGATGCTGGTTTAATGTCACTCCTCCAGAGCGGCTCCTGATTTTACCAGCAGCCTTAACATAAAGGAGAGCAGAAGGGTGTGACCTTTAAACACCAGGACAAGGGGCTGAGGGAGAGACTGGAGGGCAGGGGACAAAGGGTCCCTTGGGACAGGCTATTCCAACACAAGGGAGCAGCCCTACCTGCCTGGATTAAAATGGCGGCTCCACACCTCCCCTCCTTCGTTTGCATAACAACAGAAAATGCAGAGGCCTGAACCACAAGACCAATATCTATCTATTGAGACATTGTTTACTCTGGAGCCTTGTCACATGATCCACTTTTTATCCAGAACTGGGTAAACAAAAATACTTCTGCAGAAACAAGTAAACAGCGGACTGTGCGATGATTTCACAAACAACTATTTAATAGTCCATTACCTGCTTTTCCACACAAACGATCACCGAACCTCCTTTTTTTTGGTGGAAAGGGCACTCATCTCTTTGTTTGTTATGGCTTGAGGGGTGGGGAGAGGCAGAAGGGACAGGGACGTGACACTAAAATTACTTGTCCTTCTTTGAAGCTTTCCAGGTAAGCTGTGCCCAGATTCAAGGACAATGTGTTAAGACCGACTCCTGTGTCGCCCCTGAAAAGCCCTGGGAATTTTAATTGAAATTACTTCTCAGCACTGGCATGCTGCCTTATTTGCAATTTGTATTATGAAGGACAATGCTAAATAAGAAGGGTGACTTTTTTTAAATACAGGCACCAAAACGGCATGTTGGCAACCCTCCCCTCCCCACTGAAGAAATAAACACAAGATTTTTTTTCATTAAAGGACAGCAAACACTTTTGGATATATCGATATTCAAAATCCAACGGAAACAGCACACAAGCTGCAGTGGGAGAAGGTCCCCAAAGTAGAAGCTATTCATGGAAATGGAAACAAGCAGAAGAACAAACAGAAAAATCTCCATGTTTTCATCCTACATTTCAAAGCTGCATTAAAGTCACAGCTCCTCCCCTTGCAAGGCTTTTCCTAAAAATTCATGAAACTCCATAAAACAGGAAGTTCAGACTTTTTTACTTTTTGAGTATTATTTTCCCTTCTCAATTCCACTTTAGCTTATTTGTTAATTTAACAGAATATTAAAAAAACAAACAAACTAAAAACTGATAACCCTCCCATAAATACCTTTCCTGCCGAGGCCCTTGTCCCCAGCTCTTACTCTGATAGTGTTCTAAGCTGGTGGCAGGCTGCTTTTCTGTGACTTAGGAACACTTTTCCCCAGAAGGAAATACCACACAATGCACTATTTACCTTTTCAAAAATGCGGCCCAAAAAAAATGATGCTTTAGATGGGCCACCTAGGTGGCTGGGTCAGTTAAGTGTCTGACTCTTGATTTCTGTTCCTGTCCTGAGATCGAGCCCTGCGCTCAGTCGGGAGCCTCCTTGAGATTCTCTCTCCCTCCACCCCTCCCCGCCATGCTTTCCCTCTCCCTCTCTCTCTCTCTCTCAAGCAAATAAAATAAGTCTTTAAAAAAAAAAAGAAAAGAAAATGATGGCTTACCTAATTATGAGATGCCATGCATCTTGGGGGAAAAAAAATCAAATCCTGCTCCTAAAAGGAGGCAATCTTAATAGACCTCCACCTTCCTAATATAGGAATATGAAGAGTCTTTGCACAGGGCCCAGATATGTGCCAGAGATAATGCTCCAAGAGAATAATTATTTCCCTGTGACAAGCTACTATGATTATCTAGCCCATTATGAGTCAAGCCCTTGAAAATCCAAAGGTAAGCAGCAGTTAAACAGCTATAAACAGTGGTTAATGAGAATTTTGAGGAAAGATGATGAGGTGAGGACACTGAGAAGCCCACCACAGAAACAAATCCCTGAATATGAAAAGAATGTTTCCCACAAGGCAGACTCCATACACTCTCTGTCCTTTTCCTTTCATGATCTTCTCCTTTGTGCTCCCACCTCTCCCTTTCCCTCTACCTTCCAACCTGTGTTCATTTTTCTCTCTCTACTTCCTAGGCCTCCCTCTCTCTACCGCCTTTGTCTCTTCCATCCCCCTTTATCTCTCGTTTCCACGCACGTCCTCCGACGTCCCTCCTCCAGTGCTGTGTCACAATATTGCATGGAAGTTTACCGTAAGCATATTTGGGTTCCCTGTTGTTATTTTTTTAATCAAAGTTAACTCTTTTATATCCACTCTTTCTGCGTACGAAAGGAAACCAACCTTCGATGCTTTTCATTTTCATAAGAAATGCGTGTTTGAGAGCCATTTGCCAAAGATGGGGAGGAAGGAGGTAAAGAATAAAATACATGATCCTTACCCTCAAAAAATGCCAAAGCTCTAAGCACCTCTTCCACCTAGATTCTTTTATTCCATCTGCCTGTTTCCAGCATTTTTTTTTTAAATATTTGCTCATCATAAATTTACTGAGTGCTTAATGTTTGCCAGGAAGTTTTAAGCATACAAACAACTGGTTGGTGCAAGGAGGAAGTATAAAGAAAGGAGGAAGGCTTTCTACTTTTTCCTCTCAAATGTATTCCTTATTTTTCTTTGTGAGGTAACTAGGGCAGAAAGAAACAAAAGAGCAGGAATCACCACACGCACGCACGCACATGCACACGCGAGTCTCAAATATCTCTGCTCTCCTCCCTTCCCCAGTCCCTACCTCTGCATAGACCTCACCCTGAGACTTGCCCTTTCTTCCAGGCACAGTGAAGAAGAAGAACAAGGGGATGGGCGTTGGAGGAGTTGGGGAGGGACCGTATCCAGAGGCCAAATTCTTTCCCTCCCCATCTAAAGATCAGGAAAGGAATGCCCGTATGCAGATGACCATACTCTGACAGATGTCTATGACCACCTGCCCTGCGAGCTGTCTATTCTCATGCTTGAACATGATGCTGAGTTTCAGAGAGGTGACATACTTGACTCAGAAGGTATATGGCAGATTCTAACCTAGGTATCTGGCTGCAAGACCCACTCTCTGCCTGCTCGACTCCATGGTTGCCCTCTACACAGTGACAAGCTCCAACCAATTCTTAAACATTCAGGTTAAGTTTCTTTCTTACCTAAGTGATCCTTCAGCCTCTTTCCTCAGAGCCCTGTCTCTATCTCCATTATCATATTTATAATACTGATGCCAATTATTTGTTTCTCTGTTACCTGGACCACTCACATATGAGCTGCTGCAGGACAGAGGAAGCCTCCTCTTCCTCTCTATAGCTCCTGAGGTTTTTTCATATAATGCCTTATACAGAGGGATTCGACAAATGTTGGTTGCACTGACTTAAGTCAAACACCAAAATACGGTAAATAAGAAAATCTATCTGATTCTAAAAGAATAAATGGCAAAGCAGTTGGGTTATCACAGGAAGAAAAGAGACACTGAGGCCAAAAAATTACTTATGCTGCCTCAGATTGAGGGGACAGTCAAGAGAAACAAGGTTTCAAGAGGAACCTATGAGAGCTAAAAGGACAAGAGAATCCGGTGGGTTGATTTGGAATTGTAAAGTTGATAGATGAGGCAGAAAACATGCATTGGTCAAGCCTGAAGAGGCAACAGCTAAATTACTGAGGAGAAATGTAGAGAAGAAATAACATCTATCAGCTGGGGTTCTAACATTTTATTGAATTAACTGGCCATCTAAAAGGCCTATAACCTTGCACTCAGACATTCCTTAGATGCACATAGAATTTTTCTCAGCTAGTATTTTTCTTCAGCTTTATATAATTGTACAATTTGTATAACTGAAATATAACATTGTAAGATATTTAAAATATACATCATGGTGATTTAATATATGTATACATCATGAAAGGATTTCCCATCCTTTAGTTACTTAACACATCCAATCACCTTATTTATTTTACCTAGTTAGTTACTGAGCACATTTAAGTTCTACTCTCTTAGCAAATTTCAATTATACAATATGGTGTTATCGACTACAGTCACCATGTTTTACGTTAGCACCTCTGACTTTGTTTTAAAGCTGAAAGTTTGTACCCCTATACCAACCTCTCCCTATTTCCCGCCACCGCCAGGTAACCACTCTGCCATTCTGTTGTTATGAGTTCGATTTTTTTTTTCTTAGATCCCACATACAAGTGATACCATATAGTATTTGTCTTTCTCTGTCTGGCTTATTTCACCTAGCATACTGCCTTCAAAGTCCATCCATGTGGTTGCAAATGGCAGGATTCCCTTCTAAAGGCTGAAAAATAGTCCACTGTACTTAAACTGTGTGTGTGTGTGTGTGTGTGTGTGTGTGTGTGTGTGTGTGTGTGTAAAGAGTATCCATCTTCTTGATCCATCTATCTGTTGATGGGCACTTAGTTCATTTCCCTATCTGGGTGATTGTGAATCATTTTAGCCAGTATTTTTTTTATTTTTTAATATATATATTTATTTTATTTATTTCAGCTTCAGCCGAGAGGTGTAGAGCAAAGCCCCCACCCTTTCCACACTTCACTGAAGTTTGAGCAGATCTTCAAATAAAGCTTTCTTCAAATTCAATCAACTATAGATAAAAAAAATTCAAACTTCACTATGTCTCTACGGTGACATCACTTCTCTTATAGCTTTTGTTTGGATTCCTGCTACTTTAAAGTATTTTTCAAAAATTTTTCAACACATGGTGATGAAATTATTGAAATTATATAATTCTATGTAATTCTGCCTGAGGTTTTTTTCTTTTAATTTGGAAGAAAATGTCATTGATTTTATCTGAACTGCTTTTGTGTAGGGCATGTTTATATTTATGTTAGTTTTCTCACATAGAAGATTGAAAACCCAATTTAATACATCTGAAAATAAAATGTATTCTTGGGAGGTAATTTATTAGAATGGTGGGGAAAATGTGGTACTCTGGTTAACTCAATGCTTTAATTAATTGAACTAACCCTAGTCACTGTAAGTTGGAGTCTGATTCTCAAAAACTTGGTACAATACTCTCACAAAACTTAGTAAGATTTTTTCTGTTTTGATTTTACTGGGTATTGAGTTCTTAGAAATTCATTATTACAGACATTACAGACATTACAAATCATCATTGCAAATGCTCATTATACAGCTTTACCAAGAGAGAAGTTGTAAAATTCTAGCCATTGTCCATGGACAGAAGGTGCACAGATACTTTTAAGGGTCCAAGGGCCAGGGCTGGTGAAAGACACCTACCTGGGTCCTAGGCAAAGCCATGAACAGAAGGTTTCAGGTGCCTCCTTCCCACCCTCGTCAATGTGTCCATTCTTTTCTTCTTTCCTCCTCCCATTTCCTGCCCCCTCTCCATCCTCCAAATTCCTCTAAGCTGCTTTTTGTTATAGCTAATCACTGCTGAAGTAATAAGTAAGATATTAGTTAATAAGAGATGCAGATGAGATGACCACGGTCCCAGGAATATTCGTACTCCCATGGAAGCTGCATAAACAGTTGCCCTCCAGACTAAGGGAAGAAATGATTGATCCTTAATACAAAAGGCACTTACTGGTCTTAACCCTGGCTTTGTAGTTCAATCTCCAGGCACGTCCTGGCACAAACTTAGAGCCAGCTCTCATTCCAGACCATGCCTCACCACGCCACATGCTCTCGCTTCCACCTGGTAGAACCTCCTTTGCCCCCACCCCCCACCCCATACCACCCACACCTTCTGCTCCTTGGTGACCTGCGCTTGGGAGTCGGGCCCAAGCAAACACTGCAGGGAGAAGCTTCCCCAAGCCTCCCATTCTGCTTTAGGGACCCTTCCTCCATGGGCTCCCTGTGCTCTGTGCACATTAGAACACTTACTGTTTCATACAATAATTATTGGTTCCTTTCTGTTTTCCCCACTAGCTAAACCGTAACTTCCTACAGCCTTATCATTCTTCATATTTTCAGCATCTAGCAAATTGCCCGGTACTCACAGCTCATTAAGGTTGAACAAATGAAACATTGTATTGAAATGAAGGAGGTTCAAGATACCACTGCTTCACAGGGGATGGAATAAATAAATGCTGGAAATACTAATTGAACATGTTGTCAACCCCCACTGTAGAATATAGGACTTAATATGCACAGAGCCCAGCACACTATAAAGCTTCCTGGGTTATTGTTTAAAAGAAAAAATCCCTGATACTACCTTATTAACTTTTCATTTGTTCCCTTCCCACTAAAGTAGAGCACAAAGCAATCCCGTTATTTCAGCTTCCCAATCGTCTAAGTTCCAGATAAATAGGCTTACTGGGTTTGTGTGTGCTTTTATGCACTTTAATCAATACATTTCCCAGTTTGAACAAGACAGTAAATTAATTCCTGTCTTTTTTAAACTAGTTTCCACTTACTCAAAGATGTCACTACACAACTTGGAAGCAGACTTGAATAGTGAAAAAAGGATCTCTGTGGCCCAGAAGTTAGTTAAACCTCCAAGTTTTAGTCCTGGCTGGGCCTCTGGCTGACTCCATGGCTTTGGGAAAATTACGTAACATTTACGGGCCTCAGTTTCCTCATCTATAAAACATGGGAGTCGGACCAGGTGATTTTGAAGCACCCTGTCAGTTTTAAAATTCTATTATTTTATAAATCTTTAATTCCGACATAGAGCAGGTGGACCCTGGAAAGTACTGGAAATGACGATACTGTACTGTCACACAAAGAAGATAATCTCCATCACATGCCATTCAATTTAAAATTCACGGCAAAGTCAAATTTGCACGCACCATGTCTGAGTGGCCAAGGGTAATAAAACGCGCACATGGAAGGAGCAGGAAGCAGAGGGGAGGGGACCCACACGCTCTGTGAAACAGTACACAGCCTAAATGTATTTTCTCACACTGATGTATTTTAAATTTGTGACTATGAATATACCACAGTGAACAGCTTGAAGTTCTTTGGAACAAACATCCTCTCTTCTGAGGTCACTCCTGAAGGAACTGCAATAATAACATTTGGCATATGTAGATAGAGTGCTTTGCAGACTGGAGCATGGAGAATTATGCTCTGCGTGTTCCAGGAAAGATGATCCATGGTTCAGATGGAAAAAAATGTCAGGTACATTTTTGACAGTGGCAGCAAACCCAAACAGTAGAACCATGCAATCAATATGGACGCCCTCATTAAAATCCCCAAGTAGCTGTGAGTTTGATTTTCAGCAGGGTCTGGACAGGAATAATGGATTTGGTGGCCTGAAGGAACATTAGAGGTTTTAATAAAAGGAACTTAAAATTACCAGTATTGGCCCTGGTTCCAAGGAAGCCCTGGCTCCGTGTCCTTAACAACACAGGATGAACCTAATTCCTTGCCTCTTGGATTCTTGCTCTTAGTTTAAAATGACATTTTATATACTGCCTGATAATTCCTCCTCAAAAATAAACTCATAAAAATTGCTTTAAAATTCCTGATCAATGTTTTCAGTTCACATAGATACTAAACCGAATTTCCTAAAGCCTGAAAAGCTAATTATGCATTCAATTAGGGTTTCTTAATAAAGATTAAAACTCTGAAGTCTATTACAAGCCCATATTTAATTCAACTGCCATTTTATCCATGCCATGGAAGTGTAAGTGGTAACAATGAATATAAATTATAATACATGCCATAGAATGCTATTTGTCCAAGTACGTTACTATAAAGAATTAAATTTTGCTATCAGTTCCATGATCTAGTTAAAATTGGTATTCTTTATTTGGTCTTTCAATGTAGTCCAATTTCCTACTTTGAAAAACAAATTCTAGGGAATAAAGAAAAGAGATTAATTTATCATTAAGACTCTGCTTAATTGAAGTCAATTCCGAACAAACTTGAATTCAATTTCTGCTCATTAAATTGAATGTGCTCTGCGTTCCTCTCTGCATTGCTTTGAGCAAGCAGCTGAGAACAAGGGACTAACATCAAAATTATTAAATTGAGGAGATTTTATTTGGTCTTCACATGCCAGAGCCGCTTTGATGAGGAGCTGTTTTGGCACTGAAAGGAAAGAAGAGCAGCTGGAGGAAAAATCAAATGAAACTAAGCCTTGGAAAATTGAAGAAAACGCAAGCTTAATAATATTTAATAATTAAATTTCCACAAACAATAGCGGCAAATGAAGTAATCTGCAAAGTCTGTGAACTCATTTGCATAATTGATGCCGGTCCCCTGTAAATGAATAATGAAGATAATAAAAGATGTTGCTAAAAATGGGCACAATAACAGCAAATTTCATCAAGCCGCGCTCTCTGATTAATCTGCTCTTGCAAATCAGCAGCGAGAGGGGAGCGCGTGATTAACCGCGCCGAGGACGGCAGCAGGCGGCGGCGCTGCCCTTTCTCTGCGTGTCTCTGGGCGCGTCCCGCCCGCTCCCCGCGCCGCCCGCGCTCCTCTCGCCGCAGCTGCCGCTGGGGCTGCCGCGGGCGCCGCTCAGCCGAGCGCGCCTCCGCCCCGGCCTGCCCGCGCCCCGCAGCCGCTTGAGCTCCTCGCACCCACTGGCCGCTGCCTTTTGTCGCGGCCGCCCCGCCCTCCGGGGGCGCCCCTCCTCCAGGACCCACCCCCGCCCCGATCTCCAGCCCGGGGGCTTCCCGCCGGCCCACCACCTGGACGCGGAGTCAATGAGAAACCGTTAGCTAGCCGCGTGGGGGGAAGGCGTGGGTCACTCCCCGCGCCCCGGCGCCGGCTTAGCGATGCTGGGCAGGTGGGCATCTGGGTTTGGGAACGAAGGTGAGAGGCGCCGGCGCCGCCCACGAGGGCAGCCGCTCTCGCAGAACCCCGGAATGGCGCTGTAGACGTGCAGGCACTCCTCCTCCTGCTGCTCTCTCCCCATCATCACGCACAAAAAGAAAGGGCCTTGAAAGGGATGAGTTTATTATGCACTTATTAAATGACTATTCAGAAAAGATCAGGAGGCACAATAAAAAATGCTTCCCACCCTGCCAATTCCTTTCCCTTAAAGATGGGAGGGGGCGGGGAAGAAAGAAAGGAAGGAAGAAAGAAAAGAAGGAAGGAAGGGGCGACAGAGAAAGAAAGAAAGAGGAAAGAAAGAGAGAGAGAGAGAGAGAGAGAGAGAGAGAGAAGAAAAGAAAGAAAAGAAAGATAAGAAAGGAAAGAAAGAAAGAAAGAAAGAAAGAAAGAAAGAAAAGAAAAAGAGAAAGAAAAAGAAAGAAAAGAAAGGGAGGGAAAGAAAGAAAAAGAGTAACCCACAAAGGTAGGCTGGGCATTGCAGATTTTTTTTTTTAATCAAAATAACATTTTCCAGTTTGCGACTTACGTTTTCGAGTGAATTCTCCTCAGGGCCAACCCAAGGGGCTAATAAAACCCTTGAGAGCAGTTATGCCCAAATACATTTTGTGCGGGAGTTTGTGAAAACAACTTTGTCGAGTGCAAACCTTAGAAGATGAAAATACTCCGAGAATCACACAATCCTCTTCGAACCCGAGGCGCCACACTTTTCCACGTCTCTCGGATAAAGTTGTCTCAGGAAAATAAAACTGTTGATAAACCGCGGTTCCAGACTGTTACTTACTTTACTACCCTCGGTTTGCAATCGATCATAGCTTGGGCCTAACAGGACTGACTGGGGCTTTTCATTTGTTTATAGTGTGTGCAGTGTTTTATCCCTCAAATGTACCATGTCAGCTATGTAAAATAATGTATTATTTCTGTTTGCATCCTGAATCCACCTCTACAGTGGCTTTTGTTTAAAATAAAGGCCTTGGTTTTTTTCCATTATTACAGGATGGAAACTTCAGTCCTAGACATCTGAGAAGCACATCTTTAAAATCCAGTACTGAGCTGGGAAAAACAGAGAAGAGCTCTTGTTTACTTCATTCGCAGGGTGCAATCGACTCTATTTAACTTGACCAGTTTTAATCCAATTTAATAAACCATGAGCTTGCTTTTCCTTCAAAAAAGCCAATATGCCATCCCGAGTCCCAAACTCCGTCTTTCTCAGTGTCACGTCGGCCAATAAGCCTGTGACTCCCTTGTTTTTGCTAAGGAAAGGGCTCATTACGTCGCAGTTAATTTTTCCAGTGCAAAAACTACCCTGTCATTTTTCCTGACTCCTCTCTAAAAGTTCAAAGAAATCCTAGAATCATGGACTTTGGAGCCAGAGGAAACTTCCTCACTTCACTCACTTCATGGGGGAGAACTGAAGGCTGAGAGAAGTGAAGCGACTGCAGGTTGGCACACAGGCTCTACCGCCCGCCCCAGGTCTCCCTGCCCCTCCCCACCTCCAGGCTTGCAGGGAGGCCAAAGGAAGGAAACCGGAAGGGGACTCAAGAGCAGTATTTCAGGAAGCACGGGGAAACCAAGGGAATGCAGGAACAGAATTAATGGGATGTGGGAAAGGTTAGGAATGATAAATCCAGGTGATAAAATGAGTTTCAAAGAATCAGGAGCCAGATGGTAGTAGAGGAACCATGGGAAGGGCAGAGACTGTAAAAAATAATCTAGCAAAATAAGGACTGTGGAGAGAAAGTAAGCAGTTTTTAAGATGTCTCAAACGTGGGGGCCAACTTAGGTCAAGAGAAGGAAGGAGTCCACAGGAATGTTTGTAGACAGGAGAAGGAGAGTACAAGTGCATCGGTGTCCAAAAGATTCTTTCTGCGCCTTGCTTCTGAGGAAGAAAGGGTGACAAACTGCCTCATGAGAATGAATTAGTGGAGAATCTGAGAGACGCAAGGAATGGTCATAGTCAAGGTGAATTGTAGGCAGTTGTGAGAGTTTCCCCCCAGCAGCATGATGAGAATGTCAGAGCCTGACCACAGCAAGGGTGCTTCATCTGCTCAGAGACAGAGTGCCCTAAACCCATCAGGCCTTGGGTGAAAAGCACGCCGCCCAGGGTCACCCAGCGGCCCACTGGCAGCAGGGAGAAGGCAGGCTTCCGGATCCGCCTCCGCGCATGCCCGTGGAGCGCACCGCTCTGCGCGGGGGGATCTGGAATCTCGCGCACCCCTGAGGAGATGCCCTTGCAGGTCTTTGTGGCTTCCGGGTCCAAATCACCCTAACGTATAAAATAAGAATGTGTTCTATGGCGTTCCTCAGTTCCTGTTAGCTCCCGTGCGAGGAACTGAAAACATCCACATTTTGGAAATGCCTACGCTACCTAAATGTGACAATAAAATTCATTTCGCTTTGTCAGTCTTGAAAGTTAATCGAACAGTTATGCTTTAGTCTAATTATTCCTGGCTAACATGAAGCAATGAAAAATTAGGTAAGGTTTGTAGCCAACTCCAACTACTCAGTTTTTTCCCCCTCAGACTTTTCTTTTTCTTTCCTTTTTCTTTTCTTTCCTTCTTCTTCTTTTTTCTTTTCTTTCTTTCTTTCTTTCTTTTTTTTTTCCTCTATTTCTTTTTTTCTTTTAATGACTGACGAGTTTGGGCAAGAGCCTGCCACTTTAAGCAGATGAACTTTGGCAGCAGTGTTTCTGAAACCCTGGGTTCTGGGATACTTTATGGCTCTTCATCACCTTCGAGAGCTGTCCTTATGAGGTCAGGAATCTAGCTGAGTTCCATGTGGGTAGAAAATGTAATGCCTGGTTGCCTGGATACTCTAGTTAACGGATGATGACCACATACATTAGAAATCAGGGTCTGATTTGTAGAAACTTTGAAGGTTATTATAGGAGACACCGGCTCTCCTTATATGCAGCAATAGGCACCAATTGTTGGTAATTGGGCAAATGAAAAAATTCATACTGTGTGATGTTTACTGCCTGTTTATATGCTGAAATTTGCACACAATCTAGAGTTATTATTTCCTTCAAATAATTTATCTCTAATGAATAATGATGTCTTTTGTTGTGAGCCCAGGGTACAAACAGCGAATTTTCCCTAGTCATGATTATCTACAACTATTAAATGTTTTCCCATTCAATTAAACTTTTCTTACAGAAAGTTTTATTAAAATAGAAATTATTTTAAAATTAGCATATAAACCAAAGAAGGCGATATTTAAGTAGGATACCCATAAGCCATGGAAAGCATAATTTATGGATATACAGACAATTTAAACAATTAGGGGTTTTCCCCACTGGTTATTTCACAGAGGGAGAGAGATCACAAGGAGGCAGAGAGGCAGGCAGAGAGAGAGAGGGGGAAGCAGGCTCCCCGCTGAGCAGGGAGCCCGATGCGGGCCTCGATCCCAGGACCCTGAGATCATGACCTGAGCCGAAAGCAGAGGCTTTAACCCACTGAGCCACCCAGGCGCCCTATTAATTCTTTTTGATGATAGTTTTTCTGTCTATGCTCCACCCAAGCTAAAAAGCACATGTTGTTTATCATTCCTGGTTTGTGAAGGATTTCTGATGATTTATTTACAACCCCCTCAAAACAAGTCTCAAAACCCCTGCATCTGCCCTATTTCTATTTACTCTACCCTTCTCTCTAGCTGGAAAGCCAAAAGGAAAAGGAATTCAAGGAAAAGCCTGCAATTCTAAGTACCTTAACTCCTGCTCCTTTCCTATCTCACCATATTGGATTTAATCAGCACATACTGAGCACTCAGCGTGTGACCATCACTAAGGAAACTGAAGTGAATAAATATGGTCCCGGACCTTCAGGAACTTACAGACACCTGGGGAATACCTACCAGGACACGGATAATGTTTACATAATGCAGTAAGTGCCAAAGCACTGAGTCCAGCCCCCAAACTCTGGGATATTTTCATAAGATGAAAAAGATGGGGGAAATCGTATGCTGGCTTAATTCATGATCCTCTGTTAACTTTGCCTTTTTCCAACCATAGACATCATTTCGTAATTCCCCATCCCCGACAACTATTAAAAAGTTCACTTATTTATAGTTCTACTAGGCTACTGGCAATCAGAACTCTAATTCTAAATTATCCCATAGAATGCACCTTTTTGAAAAGCTTATGTTTTTAAAAACATGCCAAACATACCTTATTTAATGTTGACTTATATGACACTGATGGCTAAGATCTATTTTAAATATGTGTTTGTGTACACCAAAATATATACATGTTTCATTCTGGATATTAAACTTCAACTTTTATGGTGACTTGAGATGCCATTAAGACAGTAATCTAAGAAACCAAATATAAAAATTACCAAGCAATTAGGAACTGGTGGAAGTTCTTGAGCCTTATGAATAGCATTACAAACATTATGGTAGCCTGAAAGGCTTCACCATCAAAAGTCTGACTACTAGCTGGAAGAAACTGTGACTGGAATATATCATGACTTCGGGAAATTTGAAGAAAACCTAAGAGCGACTGCCAATGTCGCGTAGTAGGAGCTTATATTCTCAGAGACCGTACTCTAACCAATGTGTTATATATATCACACCCTGTTGTTCACCTGTTTGTACTCCCAGTCAACTGGCTTAACCAAATAGGAATTTTTCATTTGGGGGGAGGCAGCAACCCGGAATTTCATCAGAGACTCAATCTCCTATGTCTTTCCTATCATCCTTAGTACCCTATTATTAACCCTGATGGTCACAAGATGGTCCCTTTATCTCCAGCCATTGTATCTGCATGCCAGGCAAAAAGAAGGAAGGGCAAAGGGTATGTACCAGCTAAGTTTGTTCCTTTTAATGGGAAAACAATAGCTTGCCAAGAGCTTCCTCCCCTCCCCACCCCCATCCCATAGAGTTTGCTCACATATCATTGGATAGAACTAGTCACATGACCTTAGCTGTAAAAGAATCTGGGGAGGTAAGAAATTTTAACTGATCCAAGTTATTATCCAATTAAACTGGATATTAAACTTCAACTTCAACCAATTAAAATCACTCAGTTTTAATAATCCAAGCTATCTTGGTAAGGGAAAAAGAAGAAACATATTGCAGAGAACCCTTGCTGATCCAGTTAGTGTCTCTAATTCTAGAAGGTGTCCCCCCACAGCCTAATGCATGCAAGGTCCCTGTATTTATATACAGTGTAGCACTGTCATAAAATAAACATATCAAATAATTTTCATTCCCCCCCCACATTTTCCTTGGGTAAAGATGAAGATTTTTGTAAATGTGTCAAATGGCCTGACCACTTTTAAAAGATAACCAATATTACTATAACTGCAAAGATATATACTCAATTCTGAATCTTAATCTTACGCAATGCTATAACATTTTTTTAAAGATTTTTATATTTATTTGACATAGAAAGACACAGCAAGAGAGGGAACACAAGCAGGGGGAGTGGGAGAGAGAGAGAGAAGCAGGCTTCCCAAGAAGCAGGAAGCCCGACGTGGGGCTCGATCCCAGGACCCCGGGACCATGACCTGAGCCAAAGGCAGACGCTTAATGACTAAGCCACCCAGGTGCCCCACAATGCTATATTTTTAAAGGCTTTGCGCCCTTACTGCTGGAAGTGTATCTGCTGGCTTATAGTAAATGCATGGATAGCATTAAGTAATGTTTTAATATACAAGACAGGTATGAAGGTTTCTGAGCAACCACAGGAACTGTGATCTAGGTCAGTGATAGAGGAGGAAGAGATGGGATGATATATTTTTATCATCATATATCCCTCTCATTAAAAAGCATTTGTTAAACACCCACATGCCTGTATCATAGTTGTCAAAACAAAACAAGGAGATGTTTTACTCCAATCAACTCTTGATTTTATTAATCCTGTTACCTATTTTCTGGAAACCCTTTCCCACTCAGCAGTACATCAACAAGAACAGGGGGGAAAATGATAAACCTCAAACCAGTCAAGCTAATTTTGTTATTAGCCATAGTTAAAGGTTTGCTGAGGGAGAAGATTGAAGCCATTTGTAAAATGAAGTTCATGTTTGTGGATTTCAATTACCATGCTATTCCTTGTCCCTATTTCCAGGGATAATCAAGAGTTGGATGAATCTAAAAGTATTGTTTTGGAGCAAGATTTGGTCGCTGTCAGAAATCATAACTAAAATCAAAAGGCATTTATTCTACCCCACTTTTGTATAAGGCATTGTACCACTGGTAGCAGCAGGGACATTTGGAAAAAGTAATGTTATGGCAACCCTCTTGCCTCATGCACATTTTCCTAGAAAAAGCAAGTGATGAGTACATAAGTGTATAACCTTCAACACGATGGGAGGAAAGAGTACAAGTATTTTTTTCCCTCAGTAATTAGATTCAGATTCTTAGGAGTCTGGCTGAAGGCATCAGCAGACATGTATCATCTCATCCAGTTATCCCAAAAGGGAATTTTGAATGTTCAATTTACACAAATGTGTTGACTTAGGTTTTGCAAATGAAAGACTTTTTTCAAACATCTCATGCTATGTCCCACATCAGAACCTGTCTCAATCTTCCTTTGCAGTGAAGAGAGACAGCTCTGCCAATTTCTCTGTGACCTCAGGAAAATCACTCACTTAAACGTTCTGGGCTTCCCTGCCCTCATCTTTAAAATGGGAGCAACAATATCTACGCTGTGAGGTTCTTATGGGGAAGAAAAGAAAGGTGACTTTGGAAGTACAGTCACTGCAAAATGTAATGTGTTACATTAATATAAGGTTTTATTGTTTCGTTAATCCAAACATCCTATTGAGGAATCTTTTTTTAATATACACAAAGCTTTATAAAAATGCAGTCAAGCAATACATACTATTTGTAACAATTTCCATATGTCCGGAAATGGAGATCTATGCCATAATAAGTTACCCTTGAATATGGTATTCAAACCATATTCAATTTCATGAGTGGATTCCCCTGTACTGACATTTGCTCTACAGAGCCTTACCAGTTCATAAGTAGCCTTTTTTCTTCTTTTTTGCTAATTATATAAGTTTCAGGTGTACAGCTTTATAATTCAACATCTGTATGCACTACAAACTGATCGCCACTCCAAGTCTGTTTACCACCACCATACAGTTAACCTCCTTCATCCACTTGGCCCATCTCCAACCCCCGTCCTCTCTGGTAATCCCTGGTCTGTTCTCCGTATCTACGAGTTTGTTTTTGCTTTGTTTTCTTTTGTTCATTCGCTTGTTTTCTTAGGGTTTTGTTTTTGTTTTTAGATTCCACCCATGAGTGAAGTCAACCAGTATTTGTCTCTTTCTATCTGGCTTATTTTGTTCAGCGTAATACTCTCAGTGTCCATCCAGCTTGTCACAGAAGGCAAGATTTCATCCTTTTCATGGTGAGGTAATATTCCATTGTATGCGTACATATACAATGTATATATGATTGTATACGTATACAATTATACTGTCTATATCTCTATAGATAGATGTATAATCATTTATACATTGCATATGTATATATAATGGAAAAAATATATATACACATACAATGGTATATATATATGTGACATATATATATATTTCTCACATCTTTATCCATTTGTCTATCAGTGAATACTTGGTTTGCTTCTATACCTTGGCTTTGTAAATAATGCTGCAATGAACATAGGGGTGCATATATCTTTTCAAATCAGTGTTTTCATATTCTTCAGATAAATACCTAGAAGTCAAATAGTTGGGTCATATGGTATTTCTACTCTTAATTTTTTTGAGGAATCTCCATGCTGTTTTCCATAGCAGCTGCATCAATTACAACCCCACCAACAGTGCTCACAGTATCCCTTTTCTGCACATCCTCTCTAATACTTGCTATTTCCTCTCTTTTTGATAATAGTCATTCCAGCAAACATGAAGTATACTCACTGTGGTTTTGATTTGCATTTTCCTAATAAACAGTGATGTTAAGAATCTTTATCTAATGTTGAAGTCATTGCACATTTGAGTGACTGAGCTTTGAATAATTTTGTGGAAGTATCACACGGTCTCAAAGAGCAGCCAACATTAGCTAGCTAATTGGGAATTCTCTGTGTTTTGAAGTGAATGCCAAGGTAGGATATAATATGCTTCTGCTTCAGAAACCCTGTTAGGGTAATCTTACTTTGGAAATACTCACAATCTATCTTCCAAGTTTGATGAAATAAATGGTCCTCAGCCTTCAGAAAGAACAGATAGGCAAGTAGGTATGATCATCATTTACTTCTTTAGAGTGTTATTAATACCTACGAAGTGTATCAGAAGAAACCTTTACCTTTTTATTTTCCCTTTTAAGGAATGCACTACCTAAAAATAAGAAGACATTGCTGAAATTGGTGTATTTTAGTCTTCACAAATTGCTACCACAGAAAATCTGGTTTTGTTTTCATCTTTATAACCTAATTTTCAGCTTTCCCAACTCAAGAGACACCCAACAATGATAATACCATGTAATTCTCACCTAATATATTGCATTGAATCATCCAGGGTCATTCAACTCTTTGGGTGTTGATATCACTATAAATCTTCTTTTGGGAACCTAATTTTTATAGGAGGTACATATATATAAATTTCATAAACATCTGATGGAAGAGATTTTTATTATTACTTCTTTCTAAACTTCTGCTCAGTTCTTCTGGTGATTTGTAAACATAGGTTCATGCTAAATAACATCAGGTATTATACTATACTATTTATAATGCATGCTTCCAAATATTTGTGGGTAATTTCTAAAGTGAGTTTGAGCAGAGGATCTTAGAGAGGAAAAAGTATCATTTAGTATCCCTCCTCGGCTAATTTAGCCAAGTACATTCCAGAACTCTCCCAATCAGTATATTAAGCAGATGTGGTCTTTGTCCACCTAGTATGTTGCGTTAGACCTTTCAGCACTCTGCAGTCTTTTTATCACTCAGCTGCCAAGTTCCCTAGGGTAATCATAGACAGCTTGTCAATTTAATTGCAAAGAAACAGGCTTTCTTGTGACCATTCCAATTTTAGCTGCTACTTTAAATTGTACATGATAGTTCTTCCATGCTGTCTGCCCTTTAAACAGTGTGGCTCTCTGCAAGCCTCTTAATGGTGATGGAAAGAAGAGGCAGGGATGAAAATTTGGCTTGCTGATAGAGCCTACAACATGCATTTTATTAAGTTGCTGCTTTCGGAAAGGAAGTTTCTCCTTGAGCCCTGTATGTCACCATTACGTTGCCAACACTAAATTATTTTTTTTTCTTTTCAGTGTTCCACTTTCATGCATATTTTCCTCCTTTCTGGGTGATAGAGGATTCATAGGCCATCTGGATTCTGAAACATCTGGACACTGAATTTCTGCAGAGGAGAATCAGAGGAAAGAGACGATCAGTGGTACTGGGTGTCTCCGGAGAGATTTAAATCAACGATGATATTTTGGTTGTCTCCCTCTTGGAACATTAACACAAAAAGTGAAAGGAAAAAACAATACATCACAGGAACCCAGTGTTCCAAGAATACGAAGACTATATAAGAAGGTAGGACTTTAGATAAGAATTTAAGTCAGTAACTGGATCCATCTCTATATTTGATATAATTTCTAGAATTTCCCCCCCTTTTTTCAATTGTTATGCATTTGGGGGGTTAATTTATTTAGATATACTTGTAACACTGCTAGGTTTAGATGGGTGCATCCTTTGAACCTACTTTACATTAAACCAAGTATGATTCAATTCAATAAACCTTTATTTAGTAAGTTTTATATGTAAAGTCATAAAACCATCATATTAAAAGTGCTGATATGGTCAGCTTAATAGAAAGATTAGACATGAGCACCACTTGGATAACTCAAGAAGAGTTGCATTTCAGAGATACACAGAAAATTAGTACAAAGAGATAAACAATGTTTCCCAGGACAGTTGGAGCTATAAGCTTCTGGAGCCAAAAATCAAGAAAGGCGAAGGTGGTGGGGGTTGGGGGCGGAGGGTTGGGGGAGAGTGGTTGTGGCGCTGAGTGGCTTAGTTGTTAAGTGTCTGCCTTCAGCTCGGGTCATGATCCCAGGGTTGTGAGATCAAGCCCCACATCAGGCTCCTTGCCCAGCAGGAAGCCTGCTTCTCCCTCTTCTACTCCCCCTGCTTGTGTTCCCTCTCTCACTGTCTCTCTCTCTGTCAAATAAATAAATAAAATCTTTTTAAAAAATCAAGAACCAAGATGATAACATGTGAGTGAGAGAGGGTCTTAGACCTTTAGAAAGTTCAAATGCCCTCCCACAAGCTCAGCTTTAGGTACGTGCGTGTATGTGTATGTGTGAGGATCTGCAGCAAGTTAGAGGTTGCTCTGGAAATGTGCAGGGGACACCTCTTCTAGGCAATCAATCTTGGTGTTACACACACAGAATAGGACTGCACGTTTCCATACAGTCTAGCCATCTGCAAGCACGGTACTTATTCATCACTATAAGCCTGTCCCCACTAAGGCAACCGGGTCCACTGCCTTCCCTGAACCTGACCTTCAGAACCAGAACAAGTGTCCTTGCCCAAACTGCTCAGCGAGTCTCAGGAACAAGCCCTTAGACCAGTATTAGGGCTTCTCTTTGGTGCACAGCCACTAGGTTTAGCTGTCAGGCAAGTATGAGGAGATGTTTAGATGCTGGGATTTATTTTCCACACTGTTACAAATTTCTTTTACTATATTTTCTCTGGTAAATATTTGGCCTCTTAATTAACAGATTTTTTTTTCTGAAAAAAACTGAAATTGCTACAAAGTACTCTTTTAAAGACATGTGTTTGAAGGAACTAATCTTCTGCACCTTCAGGCAGATTTCCTAAACTATGTGATACCCTGCCACATTAAAAAAAAGAAATAGTTAAACCTGTCAGTTTAAGTTGATTTCTAGGAACCCAGAACAGTTCAAAAGAAAAAGAATCTTACAGTAAAATTTTAGTAACTATTTTTTTAATTAGGCACAGCTACATTTAAATACAATAACTCTCTGAAATAAGGGACTACAGACACATTCTCCGGTTTCTGCCAGTCCATTGTGTCCTTAATTTCCTCTAACTGCCTCTTCGGTGAGCCCCACAATGAAGTACAATATTAGATGTTCACTTGTATGATATCAACCTTGTATGAAGAGAATGAATAAAAAATGAAGTTCTTAGCTGTGATCTATTTCAGATTAGCCATTTTCATTTATAAAACTGTTTATTTTACTTTGTCAGCTTGAAGGTCAATCCAACTTCAAATTGCATATTGCAGAATTTCAACAAAGATATGAGGCCCTGCTCTGCCTCCTTTAAGACGAAAGGTGAAAAGCTGAGTCTTAACACGGGTATTAGGCAGAGCTTTATGAAACGGACCAGATCACATTGATACAAGACTTGCAAAGACACTCTTCTTTGAAGCCAAAATATCAGGGCCTGGACAAGGTGGCGATGGCATCAGGATTAGTATGTATTAATTGTGGACATCAGGCCAGAGCAAGCTATAAGAGCAAGTTCAAGGGAACACTTATCATACACTAAGGGAAGGAGAAACAACAAAAATCATAACAGCTATCATTTATGAAGCGCTCCTATGTCCCAGGGACTATTCTGTGCATTATTTCACATCTCTACAGTAACTCTTTGAGGTAGGTACTGCTGTTATCACATTTTACAGATGAAGAAGCTGAGGGACATGGAGGTTAAGAAGCTTGGCCAAGATCACATGACCAAGTACATGAAGGAACAAGGATTCAACCCAGGCAGAAAAACACCTATTCCCATATTCTGAGTAACAATGCTATGTGTATATGCACTGCGAAGAACACTATGAAGGACACAACTCAATATGCTCAGGTATTGATGTCCATTAAAGCAAACCCAGCCCCTCCTACATGGAGCACATTTTCGCACTTTACTGTAATTATATATTTCAACCCGCTCCACTTGTTTGTAAGCTTCACTTACAGACCATGTCTGTTTTGTTCATGTTGTAATGTTAGTGCCTAGCATATTACCTTGTCACACTGTAGCCATTTGATTCATATTTATTGACCAAATATTAATAAGTAGATCTATTGAATATTTTTTGAAATGTGATTTCCTGTGAGACACTGTCCATTCCTTAAAAAGGTTTTTAAATAAGGCTACATTGCCTAGTGTAAAGAACATGGGATTCAGACATAAATAATTTAGGCTCTAGTCCAAACATGGCAATATCCCAGTGTTGTGGTCTTGGACAAACCACTAAACCTCTGGAATCTCAATGTCATCATCTGGCCAGCAAATACAATAAAGATACATTTCTTAAGCAAGTTTTGGGCATCATACAAACTGTCATTATGACAACTACAGGTTCTTCTGTTAGATGATGAAATATATCTAAAAAGACAGATGCAAATAAGGAAGCCCAATATTTTTTGTGGATTCTGGGAATGGAACACAGAATAGGAAGTCATAAATGCTAAATGCCCATTTCACTGAAAAGACCTGATCTCCTCAGACTTGACCTGAAATATGCCTGGCTGCTTTTCTTGTAACATATCCCATCTTGGTACTTGTACTGAAGGAAACAGCAAACTGCATATTCCCAGATTGAAGCATTTCTTAAGTGATGCAGGTTATCAAACTTCTGCCCCGTAAGGCGGGCTGGCTATTTAAAAATTTTTAAAAGTACCCCAAATTCTTCGTCCAGAGCCTAACTTTGTCCAGGGCTTTTACTCAAGTAGACCTTCTCAACATTCCAGTCATGCTTCCTGAAGATACTGCCTCCTCTTAGATTGGCTTTTTGGGGAAGTAGTCTTTTGTCTTCAGTAAGGAAAATAGTTTTGCTTTTTTGGTTACATATTTTCCTTTTCAGAAAGGACCAAGCTGAGAAACTACCGTGAGATAAAATCATAGATGCACTATTTCATATAGAGTGAACCCAGATTTATTTTTCTTTGATGGGAATTTTAGCAATGCCCACAAAATATATGGCTTTCCTAAATCAGTCACGTACAAAAAGGAAGTATGCCTGTATTTGGCAAGTGAATTTAAAAATGGATCCTCATGCTCTAATAATTCCTTTATAAATGGAGTTAGTCATTAAAATAATTTTACCGGGCGCCTGGGTGGCTCAGTGGGTTAAAGCCTCTGCTTTCGGCTCAGGTCATGATCTCAGGGTCCTGGGATCGAGGCCCATATCGGGTTCTCTGCTCGGCAGGGAGCCTGCTTCCTCCTCTCTCTCTGCCTACTTGTGATCTCTCTCTCTCTCTGTGTCAAATAAAGAAATAAAATCTTTTAAAAAAATAAATAAATAAAAAAAAATAAAATAAAATAATTTTACCACTTTAACCTTTTCTCCCACCAATTTTAGCCCCAGCTGAAAACCATAAATTTTAAAATTTTCTTTAAAACCAAATTCTACTGTGATAAAAACTATGAATAATTCTGTTATTAAGTGTAATAACAGCTGACATATCTTTTATGATTATAAGCATTACTAATATAAAAACAGATTTTAAAATTGCAAACACACCTCAAAAAGCTACCTATCCAGGAGTTCTTAACCTGTAGTCCATACATAAAAGTGAGAAAGTATTTGAATTTGGATAAAAACAAAAATTTTACTTTTATCTCATTATCTCTGATTAAAATGTTACATTTCCTTCCATTATGGACGTTAGGACCCACTCACAATGGTATTACCAGGCCTGTGATTCTGTCACCAATAAAAATCACATTTTCAAATTACGGTTACTACAAATATTTCAAAATATCATTTTACCCAACACTACATCAAAATTATGGTAGTTATTAGACAAACTACTAGAGCATGTTAACTAATGTGTTAATAAAAATGAAACATATTTCTAAATCACAACATTTTAATACTTTGCTAACTGCCTTTCCATGTAATTGGTTTCCTTTGTAACCCTATGTACTCATTTTATGCATTTAAACACTTTATTCTGAGAGGGAGTCCACAGGCTTACCAAACTGCCAAGGGGTTCTTTGGCATAAAAACAAAAACAAAAACAAAAAAAACCCAAAACCATTACAACACCCAATGTGACTGTATTTGGAGATGGGGTCTTTGTGGAAATAATTAAGGTTAAATGAGGTCATAAGAGTAGAGCTCTGGTCCAAGAGCATTAACAACCTTATAAGAACAAATACCAGAACTCACTTATTCTCCCAGCAAGTGAAGATACAGCAAGATGGCAGCCAACTACAAACCAGAAAGAGAGATGGTACCAGAACCTGCCCACGCTGGCACCTTGATCATGGACTTCCAGCCTACAGAACTGTGAGAAAACAAATTTCTGTTGTTTAAGGCACCCAATCTGTAGTATTTTGTCATGGCAATCTGAGCTGACAGATACAGAGTAATATAAGCTTTTATCCTTTTTGAAGTCTTCCTTACTACTTCCTTGGGTTGCAAACCTGGGTCCTATAGAATTCACTGGACTCCATCAAGATTCAAGCCCCGGAGCCACTTTTAAGGAGAAAGTCCTAGAAGTTACTTAAATCAATGTCATAAAAAGGAGCCAACCTATTAGACAATAATAAGTAACATTTTAAATACAGCTGTCATTGTCTCAGAAGTAGTTGGCAATTACTGCCACTGCTATCAGATTCTAATTCCATCAACCAACATTGTTTTCCCAAGTCCTCCGTGCTCCAGCTCCCTTCTGAGATACTCAACAGCCCCTTCGCAAGCCCCTGTCTGCCCCACGGGAAACCCCACAATTCACCCAATTAGGCAGCTGGGTGTCCTGGTTGCAGGTGGCTAATTGTGAAAGGGATTTTTGTGAAGGACCCGTATTCCTACATCAGCACTATAACCTACTTCAGAAAACACACCGTACCATTTCTGGTTAACCTTAAAACAATCACATTAAAATAAAGAAGACTGTCAGTAGAGCAATTTTATAAATAGCTAAAATTAAACAGAGCAAGACTGCCAGTGCTAATGCATAAGCAAAGAATTGACTTCCTGCATTTCATTGAGAATTCCTGATAGCAAACTGCAGTATGTTTATTATACATTAATTCAACACAGCATTCAAAATGAATTTATGCCCTGGCTGAAGGGTGCGATATTGAAACTAAATATTATTTATTATCTTAATATTAGTAACCATACTAAAAAAATTGTGTTAACAATTCAGAGTGTTTAAAAAGCTAAGGATACCATAGCTCTACTTACCAACCAACAGCTCTTGCCTTAATTTATGCAAGTGTAGCCTATAGCTAAAAGCTTTGTATATTTGTTTCCCCATGGTATTAGTGCTCAAAAATAGGACACTCTTTCAAGGGCACCTTATAAACACAGAACTATAATTTATTTGGCAAATTAAAGCTCATATAAAATGTGCACACAGAGGTACAGATTAACATATTTAATTTCAATATTACCTGCAAACCTATTTTTTCCCATACACTGTTCTAATTAGTCATATAAAATCGAGTGTGTGTATTATAAGCAATTATTATAGTGGAAATAGAAACTGGATCTGAATTAAACATACCGTAAGAAGATAACACTTTTATGGAAGTTAATCTATCCATTTGTATCTAGAAAAATGTGTTCTAGTTAAATGGCATGAGAACGTTGAGCATTCTAAATCTGATTGTGGTGAAAGTTGAGTTTTTTTATGATTTAATAATACAGAATAATATGCAATCTTGGTAATACAGCAATATTTATATTGTGATGATATTTCCAAGTTTCCAAATCCCTTATAACCATTAGATTCAGTTTTTGCAGTGGAGTTTTTCCTATTATGAATATTCACTCCCCCTACAGTTGAACGTGTAAACTGTTGGCGAACATTTTCTTTAGCAAACAATTCTTTTCCTATTGAGCCTGTACCAGGAACTCTTAGTGTTATAGGTACCAGATTCCATTGCATTAAGATAGTTGAAAATAGATGTTGATCAAGAATTATGCCTGCAAGTAAATGGAAGCTATAATTTAAGTGGCAGAAGTGTTAGGCTTTCTAAAAGTTGGCATAAACTGACATAAAAGCTTCACCACGTAAGGAGATTTTTGAAAAGAACAAAATTAAATCGAAGCCACTTGACCTAGCACAGGGCATGTGAAGGAGGATGATTTAAAGCCTCAGACTATAAGCTACTCATCCTCAGGTGTTAGTTCGAATGTAAACTCCCCAGAGAAAACTTCCCTAAACCCCCGATCTCAGATGGCTCCCCTGCCCCAGCCTGATCCATTACTTCTCCCTCCCCGCCTGGTGTGTTACTTTCATACAACACATCAAATTTGTTCATTTGCTTGTTTGCTATTTATTTTCCCCACTAGAGGAAACTCCATAAGGATAAGGACCAATCAAAAGTTTGGCACTGCTCCTGGCACAAAGAAGGCGTTCCATGGCCATTTTTTGAAAGAAGGAAGGAAGGGAGGGAGGGAGGAAGGAGCTAATGAGATTGTTCTTTAAGACATTTCTGTAAGATTGTTTAGTATTTGGTTGTCATGTAATCTTACTTGGTTTTTAAGGTTTTTAAGATCTTCCCCCCTGACTCAGGACTAGCTGTCCATTATAGTCACAAAAACATGCGGCTAGAAGAATCAAGTCCTCCCCGCTTTGTGCACCTTCCCAAGCAGATGAGACTCTGCCTACCAAACTGGTCAATTTAACTGCATATTGTGTGGGAGAACCCACAGAACTCCCTGAATGATACACTGTTGCTTTGGAAGGTACCCCTCAGGGCCCCAGTAACTCCTCCTATAAAATCCCACTAACTCCCTCTTCTAACTCTCTAACTACTAAGTCTCATCACTCCTGCCTCCTGGAACGGTTTCCTAGTTAGGGGCAGATACAACTAATAAGTCCAAGTAGCAAAGCACCCTAAGATTCACCATAGTTAGCTTATTTTAAACACTGTCACCCTTCAGTCTGTCGGGCTCCTAAAGACTTTCAGAAAGGCAAGCCCACAAAATTTATTATCATGTATCGTAATGTCAAAACATTCTTGCTCCGACCTCTCCTCAATCCTTAGTTGAGGCTCTTTTTTTCTTTTTGGATTCTCAGGGTAGAGGGAAAACAGCTTGTCACCACTCGTTAACCATGACCTGTTTTAACATTACAACAAAGGACAAACAGGGCCAGCCACCTGGTCCCTTCCATCTCATTCATTATTTTACACGGCTGGTTCCATTCGGCTTTCCAATTTAAGAAGGCTTTTCCAACTCTCAGTCCAGGGAGTCATACCACCAGCCATACCATACCTGCTTTCTATTATTCCTCTGTAGCTTTTGTGAGGTTTTCAGTTTTTTAAATGAAATGGCTGTAAAATTAAATATTACTCACAATCCCACCTTGTTTTGGTTTCAGTCATTGTACCTGAAGAGCTTATTTTGCCACTTTGCCATTCATTCATCCTGCTTTCTCCTGCATGCTTAACACACATTTTAAGCAGAAACTTCCATTACACTGTCCTCTTCATTATTCACCTCTTTTCTGCTAAAGGGTTTTAATTCATTGTTTTATATTCTTTCTCTTCTTAGCATTTTGAATGGTTTCCCATTGCTCAGAAGTTCAAAATCATCACGAGGCCTGCAGCCCCTTGCTCAATCTGGCCCCTACCTTCCCCTTCAACTGCATTTCACATCACCCTTCCCCTGGCACACCAAGTTCTTGCTACACTAGCCCGCCCATGTTCTGTTCAGTGTGCCCCAGCGGCCCCAGGTCTCTTGCTCACCCAACTGCTCTGCCCTGGTTCTCTTCACTCAACCTCTCTTCCCTTTCAGGCTGACTCTTTCCTACTTCTCCTTCAAGTGTCCTTGAGAGGGCCACATTCTGTGGGAGGTTCGTCCTGACCATCTTACACCCCAGAGCTCCGTGAAGTTTTCCTTTACAGCACTTGTGCGTTATTGCAATTACATAGTTATCTCACTAAGTGTGTGTTTCATGCCTGCAGCATGAAGAGAGATGGGATCCCTGATCTTCTCATCTCTCTCCACCCTCACTGCTTGGGCAGTCTCATCCACCTCAGGGCCTTAAACACCGTCATCCCGTTGATGATTCCCAAATGCAGACACATATATCCACTCCAGACTCATCATCTTCCAAACACCAGATTCGCACATCTCATTTCCTACTTGGCTGTCGACTTAGATATACTTAAAGACAATCTTAGGGGACATCTGGATGGCTCAGCCTTCCCTCTATTTCCATTGATGGCAACTCCCTCCTTCCAGGTGTTTAGGCCAAAGAACCTCAGAGTTTTTCTTCACATGTTCTTCTCTTTTACCCTCATCTAATCTCAGGAAATCCTGTCTGCTATTCCTTCAAAATATGTTCAAATTGTGTCCTTTTCTCACTATTTCCACTGCACCTTCCTGGGTCTGAGCCACCTCAGGCCTCCCCTAGATTAGTGCCTGAGCCTCCTTGACTGGGCTCCCTGAAAACCTTGTCCTCTACACTTTACCTCAACACAACAGCTAGGGGGGAGCTTTTCAAACTCAAGTGCGATTATGTCACTCCTCTGCTCAAATTCCTGTCATAGCTCCACCTTTCCCTTCAAGGGAAGAACCAAAGACTTCACAGTGGTCTGTATTGTCTGTCTGACTGACTTCATCTCTTTCTCATTCTGCTCTAACCACATGAGCCACCTTGCATTTCGTTGAGGGGACAGGCACACCTGCCTGAGGATCTGACCCTGACTGATCTCTCATCTTGGAAATCTCTTCACCCAAATATCCCCATGGGTAATCCCTCACCTCCTTCCAAACTTTTCTTTTTCTTTCTCTATACTAATTATCATCTTCTAACATCCTATTTAATCTACTTGTTTTTTACGTCTGTTATTTTTTGTCTGTACTCCGGGTGTCAGTTCTGAGGTCATGGACTTTGTTCAATGATGTATCCCAAGTAGCTGAAATATAGCAGGTTCTCAACTATTAGTGAGATGAACATAAAGGAGCCTCCTGTACAAACTGGACTTTACAAGTCTTTCAAGGCTAAAAAAAATAGTGTGTGTGAGGGTGCTCTGTGGGTTCAGTCCCCTCTGATCTTCAAATAAAGACTTCGATCTCTATTTCTTCTATGGAAGTCACTACTGTTGTCTGTGGCAGAATTTTTTCTCACATAATCTATTTACTATACCCATAATAAATGTAGTATTGTTTTGTGTGAGTTTTAAAATAATGAACACCATCATGTGATGGCAAAACAAAAATCCTTTGCAACAAGTGAAATTCTAAGTGTGTGTGAGATTATTGTTCTTGGGGGTAGGGAATAAGGGACTCTCAAAACAAATGATGAATTACAGATTTTTGCAGTAACCCTGTATCTTAACTCCAGCATGACCCTTGAATATCCCTTTTCTGAAAATGGAGTGCCCTATGAAAATAGAAATAAATGCAATTTCCTTAAGGTTAAGGCAAAGATTGAGGAAATAAAATTCACTTTTCTAAGAGATGGTCTATTTGGTTTGCCATTCTCCATGTGTTCCAAAGGATTCTGGTGGGATTTATATTCAATTTCTGAAAAAAACGCTGAGAGTTCTGGACTTAAACAATCACAAAGGATATTTTTCTCAGTCTTCCAGACACTTAATTCTTATGGCTACTTCTGATTTCTGATCTCAGGTTTGGTGTAACATAATTCATATATATAAAAATCATATTATATACAAATTATAAGATATGATTTACTTGTTTCTGAAACATTTGACTATTTTTAGACTAACTTACTGAGTATTTCATCCTTATTATCCACATATAATAATCAGATAGCACTACCTTCAACACTCTCTTGAATGAAAAACATTAATTAGTTCCTTTGAAATGCTTTTCCCTACTGAATGCTACTTATTTACCTTAAAATTACATTATGCCACTTTCTCTTTTAAAGACCTTCTCCTGTTATTTGTAACTTTGCCAATTTTTGTATAATTTTTGCAGTCTCCATCAATATTTTTAAATTAATTATGATTTCTAAACAAGTTAAAATAGGCCTATAATAGGTTCATTGTCGTTTAACCTGATAAATCTAGCAAGTAAAATTGAAAGCCTGAGTCAATGAAGCTACACTGGGGTATCATTGCCAATTTAGCTATCAAAAGTAATCCACGATGATAGAGTTTATTACAAAGTACATTTAACACATTAATTATTAATCTACAGTGCAAAGCTTTTACCAAAAGTCTGTCCTTGATTGCCTTGTTTTCCCAAGTAGTTAGATTCTACAATTTTGTAATCTAAGACTAGTATTTGGCGCCTTGATCAAATTCACAAAGTTCTGTAATGTCTCTTTTTATTGCCAGTAAATCCAGATGCAAGTGGCTTTTAGTGTTATGATTGAGTGTGAGTTTATTAATGTTATCTATTAAGCACACACTGCACATTGCCCATGTAAGAACTTTTGGAATCATACTTGATAAATGTATCAAGCAAGTCCAAAAGGTTTAAGAACAAAACAAAGACTTTAGTATGTAAATTAAAACACTTTGTTGGCACTTAAAAAGCATCTTGGACATAGAGTTCTGACTCATTAATTATATATTAGAGCAAAGCCTCTCATCAATAAAGTTTTCTAAACTATAAGCACAAAATCCCAAAATGGACTTCGACTGAAATTTGAGGAGAAGGAGAGAAAGGAAGCCAGTCAGAAAAATATTAACTCCTCACATGGGAGGAGGGGAGAGAGATTAGGGGACAAATGTAAACTGAGCTATGGGAATCATCTATTATTTTAGAACATTCTACGCAAGAAGACTAACATAAAATTAATAGTGCCAACTCCTAGAGAGTTATCCAAAAAAATAACTTTTGCAGAGGTAGACATGTACCCTCCAACTATTGATCCTTCTGTGAAAGACCCAGAAAAAGTTACCCTGTTCACATTTCTAAAACTTGACATGTTTTTTAAAAAATGAAATCATCAGTAGATGGAGTATTTAAAATGTTCTATGTCCTCCAACCTCTCTTCATATTCTTTCTTTGAATAATTTTGCTTTAAAAATCAAGTTGTTCATTTAAAACACCAAAAAAAATAAAATAAAAAAAAGATAGCTGTCATTACTTTTGCAGAGGTCCCAGAACGAAGGCCCGAGATGTGCATTCACTGCAAAATCAAACCCATCTGGGGCTCTGTCTGGTGGGTGGTGGGATTGAAGACCACCCTTGTCCCCCACTCATCCCCCAGGATGTAGAACGTGAACTTAGTGGAAAACAGGACAGTGTGAATGGAGAGTCAAGGAAGCACAGAGGTCAAACCAAGAGCCAACCCTAGGGAGGGGGCTTAGAGAAGAGTGTGATCTTTGAACAGCATAGTGAAGAGCACCAGGATAATCCTCAACCTGTACCCCATCCCTTCCTGCAGAGTCCAAGCCAAAATCACAGATAGAAGAACCCTGTATCCAAAGAGTCCATAGAACAAAACCCTGCATTATTAAGGTCTTTGTAAGAAACAATGCACACACCAAACATGCTTTGTGGCCTAGTACTGGGGCTGATGCAGGTGAGAGGAAGGTGTGCCTCCATATTGCAGGGGTCAAGGATCCCCATTGCAGAGCAGGAAGAGATAATGTCATAACATTGTAGTGCAGGAGATGCTTTTTCTTTACCCCTACCTATGCTCACCCAAAGACTTCCTGCAATAATCAGAAAGGATTTGGGTCGGGAGGTAGAGATTAAACCAAAGTTTACTTTTTGACTCTTCTTGGGACCCTATCACTCAGCCTTGACTGTGACACAGCTTCACTTTCCCCTGGAACCTGTTAGGGTCCTTTAGCAGGTTCTGCCTCTAGAAATCCCATGCTCAGAGAGTGAGAAAAAGGCAGGAGAACAGAGTAAATTATTCCCCTCCAAGTGTTTTCCCCCAGGTTAGATACAGCAAGTAGGTGAAAGTCAAGAAGAGTAATTAGATATTTAATGGTCTTTCCCACCCATTGATCTGTAAGGTCCTTACATCCTTCGTTAGGGAAGCCAAATGCACTTCTTTCCTGCCTCTGTAAAGCATTGCTGAGCTCAGCACTATGGCGAGTCATTTGCTTCAAGTACAATCATAATTAAATGTTGGGGTGATCAGTTTTTAAATCTATCCCCATCATTGCTTCTCAATTTTTGAGTCTTTACTACTAATTGACAGTTTTGAGGTGAGGGATCATTCATGTAAAAAGAATAAAGATTTGTTACTTGCACTTTGTCAGCAGGACTCTCCCCTCCCCCCCACAAAGTTGAAGACCAAAATAGCCCAAGGCAGCTCTAGGTGACCACTCTGGTCATCACAGGAGTAAAACAGGCCCTCTCTTTTTACCAGAAAGGACCTCAAGTTATGACAGTTGAACCAATGCCTCACCACAAAGTGCAAGAGGAGTGACAGACAGAGTGACAGACAAATTAAAGAGTAAGTTCTGTCTAGCAATTTGGGGTGACAGCACTTAAAATTTTTAGCTCTAGAATTGTTTAGGAATGACAGTGTGCAGGTGAGAAAGGCAGCCTACCCTCTATAAAAAGGAATTTGTGTGCTAACTTAGAAAAAGCAGTCCTCCAAACTGGAAAAAAAAAGTCTTTACATATACTTTTAAATAGTCACCCATTAACCTTTTACAGTCTTCAAATCACCTATGGCCACATGTCCTCATTAGCCCAATGTTTGGATCAAGGCTTGCAGAGAGACTTTGTTTCATCCTCCCTATGGAAATGTCACTAGAAATTGGATTTTGCATAAGTTCATCGTTGTCATTTTTCTGACCAGTGAACAGTGCTATCACAAACATCAGCTTCTAACCAGAAAAAGGCATCACGAGGTAGCCTCTCCTTGGTAAGGTGCTCATGCATGTGATAACAAATCACACCAAAATTTGCCCTGCTCTCATTAGGGGTAGTAATCACTTACTGAGTACTTGTTATAAACTCGAAACTGTGCTAGGTACTTTGTACGTATCACCCATCTCTGACATGTAGAATGAACACCTACAAGGTGTGTGTTGGTAGCAAAGAGGAAAGGTGAAAGAGGCAAAGAAAGAAGGGGTAAGGGAGAAAATGGGAAGATAATTTCAGTATAATTTATAACTCTTACAGAGCATTTACTTTTTTGTAGGTCATTTTAGGAACCCAAAAAAACAAGTTGTAAGCAGAGAGAAATATTCCTTTTTTCCACTGGAACTTATTGAAGCAGGTCCCAAACCCAACCAGAAAGATGCCTGCATTGCCTTTTGATTTTTGCACTTATAGCCTTCAATCATGGATAACTCTGCTGCCCACAACTAGGACTAATAGCTCAGAAGTAAAGAAGTAAACAACGCTGAGTTTTTCTCACTTCACAGAAACTCTGAAATGACTCCAGATGCCATGAGCTCCTTCTTTCCCCTCTGCTTTTTTCGCTCTGAGGATTTGAAGTCAAGAGGCAACCCTTAAGGTGTAAACAACAGGAGACTCCTCACTGATGGTATAAACAGAAGGTGAGGACAGAGGTTCAGGCCAGGACCCAGTTGTCATGTAAAGAGATACATCAGCTGCAAAGCCTGTCCAAACAGTTATCACAAACAGGCTTCGGAATGTTTTATGTGGACCTGAGCCAGGATTTTACCTTGTCCATGTCCCCAAAAGATGATCTATCCCAGTGCAACAAACTTTCAAATAACAATAAAAATTATTTGATTAGGAGAAAGAAGGGGGTGGCGGGGGAGGGCAGGGAATGATCAACCTCCCAGTGACTCACAGGGAGCCTGAGCCACTGGGGATGAGCTGAATTATAGAATTTGTACTATAAATTTATACAACTATAGAATTTATACCACACTACAGATTGAATTTCAACAAGTTATTTAGGATGATTTTGTGACTAAGCATGAAATTGGAATTATAGTGTTTCCTGTGTCCAAGTGTTGTAAACATTTTTTTCCTTCATTATTTCAGATTTTTTTTTTATGCTGGCACTTCATTAAAGCTCACAAAATAACTGTACTTTGTAAACTACAAAA
Organism: Ailurus styani; assembly: GCA_002007465.1. Lineage (NCBI taxonomy): Eukaryota > Metazoa > Chordata > Mammalia > Carnivora > Ailuridae > Ailurus > Ailurus styani. The sequence goes on along the minus strand of LNAC01000042.1, from coordinate 2,771,475 downwards.
GGAAATGTATGTCCTTTTATTTCCATTGCGTTGGCAGGATTTGGTAAGGTATGTTAATGTTAACTACTACTTATCATGTTGCTATTACTATTATTATTATTATTATTATTATTATTATTATTATNTCACAAAATAACTGTACTTTGTAAACTACAAAAGGAAATGTATGTCCTTTTATTTCCATTGCTTTGGCAGGATTTGGTAAGGTATGTTAATGTTAACTACTACTTATCATGTTGCTATTATTATTATTATTATTATTATTTATTATTATCACCAACTCTAAGCTAGTCCTCCACATCCAAATACTTTGCACCTGCAAAACAAAACACTCATTCAAATGTAATTTGTGTTTCTTTCTTTGTCCTCAACCCAGCCTGATTCCAACTAGTGTCTACTCACCTCCTAACCCAAAGCCCAAACTTTCATTTGCTACTGAGTCCCAGCCTTTGGGACTTGATATTGAAGGTAGAAAAACACCACAATTGTCTTAAGAAATGCATTTTAAAAGTATTTAATACTCATTCAAAATTTATTTTTAAAACCCTTTAGGGGCTCCTGCGTGGCACAGTTAAGCATCTGCCTTCAGTTCAGGTCATGATCTTGGGGTCCTGGGATGGAGCCCCACATCAGGCTCCCTGCTCAGCGGGGAGTCTGCTTCTCCCTCTCCCTTTGCCCCTCCCCCCCTCGCTTGTGTGTGCTTGAGTGTGCTCTTTCTCTTTCTCTGTCTCTCAAATAAATAAAATCTTTAAAAACAAAAATCCCTTTAAAAATTATGACTGGAAATAAATTTTCTTAACCTGAGAAATGACATCATTGTAAACCTATAGCAATCATCATTTTTAATAAATTCTATAAATTATAGGATAACTTCCATTGAAATCACAAACAAAACAAGATGCCCACTATCTTATTATCACTACTTTTATACAATATTATCATGGAGATCTTATAATAATAAGGTTAGAAAGTACAATAAAATGTATAAAAATTAGAAAAAACAAAATTGTCATCTCCATACAACATGATTATCTATAGAGTATATTCAAAATAAGCTACAGACAAACTACTGAAACTGGGAACAGTGTTCAAAAAAGTGGTTATAGAAAAGTAATTTAACCAGCTGACACATATTTTTTTTTAAGAATTTATTTATTTATTTGAGAGAGAGTGCACGAGCAGGGGGAGGAAAGGGGGAAGGTTAGGGAAGGAAGCAGACTCCCCACTGAGCAGAGAGCCTGACATGGGGCTGGATCAAAAGACCCTGAGGTGATGACCCGAGCCAAAGGCAGACACTTAACTGATTGAGCCACCCAAGTGCCTCTAGTTAGCTAACACATATTATATTCTTACTGTGGGCCATGCAGTTCTAGGTACTTCCCATATATTATTAACTAATAATATCAACTAATCTAATGCAATTAGATTGAGAATAACACGGTTACTATTTCCAAGGAAAACTGATGTACAGAAAGATAAAATAACTTACTCTTATAGGTTGAATTGTATTCCCCAAAAGACATGGTTAACTTCTAACCCCTAGAACCTGTGAATATGACCTTACTGAAAATCAGACCTTTGCAGATATAATCAATTTAAGATGACCTCATTAGAGTGGGCCCTAATCCAATATGATTGATGCCCTTTTAAGAAGAGGTGAATTTGGACACAGACACACACAGAAAGAATGCCATGTGGCAACAAAGTCAGAGATTGGAGTCATGCGGCTACAAACCAAGGAATGCCAAAGATTCCCGGCAACCAACAGGAGCTAGGAAGAGGAAAGGAAGGAGTCCCCTACAGTTTTTGAGGGGGAACAGGAACCTGCCAAGAGTTTGATTTCAGACTTTTAGCCTCCAGAACTGTGAGACAATAAATTTCTGTTGTTCCGAACCACCCAGTTTGTGGTACTTTGTGAGGGCAGCCCCAGCAAACTAATAAACTCGCCAAGACTCGCACAGCTAGTAAAATGACAAAGCTGGGACACAAGATTAGCATATCAAAATCAATACAGTCAACACCAGTGAAAACAAATTAGAAAATATAATGTAAAAACAGATACTATTTACAATTACATAAAATACAAGGTACCTTGAAAAAAATATAATAAAAAATGTTTAGGATGCAGTCGATTCTCATTATTTGTAGTAATTATGTTCTATAAAGTTGCCACAAACACTTAAGTAGCAAATACCGACCCATTGCTCCTAGGGGAAATATAAGGTAGGGTTCCTGAAAGTTTCTGGTCACATTTTGACTGACTGATCAATATATAACCTTGTTTCATGTGTGTTTCTGTTTTAAAAGAACTCACTTAATATATATTGTTCATTCTTTAACACTAAGCTCACAACCAACAGCACTAGGACTCATGCCTGAACAAAGCTTATATACCACATGTATTTTCTCCAAAAGGCACACCCCAGCCTTCTTGGACTTAGGAACACTAGATAACACTTCAGCACTACGCTTGGAGGGCATTTTAAACAGTAAAATCACCAAAAAAGGGCACAAAGGTATGAAACTGCAGAAAGGATACTCATGTTTACAATACGAGAACCAAAACAAGAAAGCAAAACATCACTTCGCCAGAACTCAGCTGGGGACACGGGTGTACCTCGGTCAACTCACATTTTTTGCTACTCTGTACATGTTTGTGACTGACCATGAAAGTACAGTGAATATTGATGTAGGGGTCACAAATAAACTTTAGGGAGGAGCCAAATTCACAAATATGAAATCCATGAATAATGAGGACCAACTTTGTTTATGGATAAAATTATAAAACCTTATAAGGAAACAACCAAAAAAAAAAAAAGACCTAAATAAATGGAGATAGAATATAGTACAGTCATGAACGGAGAGACTCAGAATTATAAAGATGCTAATTTTATCACAAATTAATTCCATCAAAATCCCAAAGAGTATTTTTGAAGAACATGACAAGCTGATCCTAAAATTCACAGAGAAAAGGAAAAAAACCAAGAATCACTAACATAATCTTGAAAAATAAGGTGGAAAGACTTATTCTATCATATATTAGAATAAACTTATATGAATTAAGACAGTGATTTTGATACAAGTCTAGACAGAACAGGAAAGCAGAAAAAGGAGACCAGAATCAACAAACACTTACATAGAACTGTTGTCTATGTCTGAGATGGTGTTACAGATCAGTGAAGATGGACTAACTATTCAGAAAACATGGTCAAGACCAATGATATCCAGGTAGAAAAAAAGATCGACTGCTTCACCTCATATCAAAAATAAATTAGGAAAAATGAAAGATCCAAATGTAAAAAGTAAATGGTTAAAACATTTGTGAAAAAAATAGAGAAGATACTTAATGATTTCCAGGAGGGAACAGATCCATTTAGTAAGGACAGAAAAAAGTGCAAACCATAAAGGAAAAGATAAATAAATTTGACATTAAATTTTTAAAATTTCAGTTCAGTAGAAGACACTGAAAGTTAAAATGCAATATATGAAGCTTGGAGAAGCTATCTGCAACACACATAGTTAACAAAAAGTTAATATGCAAGATTTGTATGTAAAATTTACAAATGAATAGGAAAAGGACAAATATCAATTAGAATATTAATGTACAAAAGATACTCTACAGCATTAGTAAACAAAGAAATGAAAAACTCATTAAATTGGATTTCATACTCATTTGATGGCCAAAAATCAGAAAGTCTGATAATCCCACATTTTGGTAAGAATTTGAAGGAACAAGAACTTTCAACAATTCTGATGGAAATTGAATTGGCAGAAACACATTCAAAGAAAAAATTTGTCAATATCTACTAAATCCAGTATTGTGTATATCCTTAATACTCTCAATTCATTCTCTAGGTATAGCCCTAAGGAAACTTCTTCACATGTACATAAGAAGACATGTACATGAATGTGCATTATAGCATGACCTGTGACAACAAAAATCTGATTCTACTTACATGTTCATCAACAGTTGGTCTGATTAATTACAGTTATAGTCATACAATAAAAAATCATATAGGAGCTAAAATGGACATATCCAAAAAATAAGATGCAGAAGGATATGTAAAAATTTCATTTATAATAAATGTTTAAGACAAAGCAATATTATATGCTATTTGTGAATAAAAACATGTATCATAATTGTATGAAACAGTCACGGGAATGATGAATAACCCTTTGAGGACAGTAGTTTTTCTCGGGGAGGGAGCAGTATCAGAGAGGGTTGGGCAATTGTATCTGCAATTTATTGCTATCTTTTTAATCTACAGCAAAAATGGTAGAGAGTGAAAAGTTGATACAAGAGAGACGGAGTGGACATTTGTTGTAGTCTCCCGTCTAACTTTCTGGGTGCTGGCAATATTTAATTTAAACAAAAAACGTTAAAGTCTGTTGAAGTTGGAAGGAACTCAGTGTCAGGTTAAGTCCTAAATTCAGCACTTGCTGTTAAAATTTAGAGCCTGCCATCAAGTTCTATAAATAAGATAATAGAATGTAAGAATTACACTTAATCCTCTAATTACTCTCAGCTTTAATCAAGCCTTTATTAACATAATGTGTCTAGCTTGGGGTCTTAAAACCTGAGAGGGGATTTAGGGAAGAGTAATCAAAACAATGAAAAAGAAGTAGGTGATATAAGGAAAGGCAGAGGGAACTGGGATGATTTAGACCAGGGCAAGAAAGCTGAGGGGGGAAATATATTGAGAAGGAGGCACAGTTTGCTCCTTGGGTACTGTCTGTGCCTCAATTAAGGCTGACTAAAATTAGCTGTTTGGGTTATTGCTATGTAACACACCACTCTAAAACATAATGCTTTAAGCAATAATAGCTCCTTGTTTTGCTTATGGATCTGGAGTTTGGGCAGGACTTCTGTGAAGGTGGCTCTTTGTGGCATCAGCCGTAATAGCTCACCTGGGGCTGGAAGACCCAGTTCCACAACAGTTCACTGACGTTCTAGCCAGTTGGTGCTGGCTATTGGCTAGAGATAGACAAGGACCCTGGGCAATGATCCTCAGCTCTTCTCCTCTGTGGGCCTCTCCATGGGTTTCTTGGACTCCCTCACGCCATGATATCTGGATTCCAAGAGTGAGAGTCCTATGGGGAAGGGCATGATATTTTTGTATCCTATCCTTAGAAGTCCCAGAGTGTCATTTTCACCAAACTCTATTGCTCCAGGCAGTCACAAAGACCCACCCAGTTTCAAAGGCTGGGGATGGGGAACCCAGGAAGGGGAATGTGTACTCTACCTCTTGATAGGAACGTGGCACGGTTATAGAAGTTTGGGTGGGAAGGTAATGTGGCTTCCATCTTTGTAAAATACAATTTGTGACACTGCTCAATCTGTTATTCTCACTGCTCCCATAGAGATCTGATCATGCCATTCTCTTGTACAATAACAACGGACATTGTTCTCCAATCTTCATCCACACAACCAATTTGTTCTATGCAGTGCAAGTCTTCATGGAGTCAAAGGTATATGAGAAACCTTGAAACATCCACTTCTGTGACCAAAACTTAGGAAAGGCTGACCCAAAATATTGATGTTTCAGATGCTTTTCTACTTGAGGTTAGCTAATATAGCATGACAGAACATTCATATTTCATGTCACCTGGTGTCAAGCCCATGTGCAGACATATCAGCAACCCAGGTGAATTTGGAGGAATTCGCACAGCAGTATTTCTGCCATACTCTAGACATTTGAACACAATATAGCTCATCGATCAAATCAGATTTTAAAATATTTTTTTAGCCCAGAGAAAGACAAGGTAGGCCGTGGAAAGTTTTTCTTTAAAGTTCTTTAAGTTGTTTGACCTGGGATTTTTTTTGGCACAACAGGCAAAAGTGATATTCATCAATTCAAGCATCTGATAGTTGGTCATGCCACATTAGGTTTCCATTTTCACTCACTCACCAAAAGAATACTGTGTTTTCTTAGTTTGGCCAAATTTGGAAAATTAACTGTCACTTTACACCAGACCAAGTCCTACCATTTCTTTCTTGCTGAAACAGTTAAATACACTACCTGACTGGGTAGCAGCTAGAGCTGACTGACATGAGATTAGTTTGCCCTAGGGACAGAGGAGCTGAGATGGTTCTTGGGCCCTACCTCTATTAGGTTGAACATATTAAATTGCTGAGAGTCAACCAGTTTTGGCCGTAAAAATGGGAGTTTCAAATGGCTTGATATGTATGCACTGGTCAGATTGAGAAATTTCCTGGCAAAACCCAAGTCAGGGATTTAATTCAAGTCCAGTCCAGAATGAGCCCTAACGAAGATTCAAATGGCGTTTCCATGTACATACTGTTCTGATGTAAAAACCCAGGAAAGTAGTATCACTGATTCTTAAGTGAGTCAACCACTTGAGTTCTGTATGTGGGGGCCCAACTGTAGGGAAAAAAATAAGAAACCCTTGTTTATTTATGCTGTTTTCTAGCTGCTGTGCAAATTAGTCAATAAAATTTAAATATGACAGTCTTTAAGAATAGATGTGATGTTATTGGACAAAGCCTTTGTGGATGTTTTAATAGACCAAATTTAACTGGAATGGTTAAAGATTTTTGTTTCCTAAACAGCAAAGTGGACAAAATAATCTTAATTTACCCCAGAAGTTAGAAGTAATGAAAAGAATCCTTAAGCAGTACTTAATAAGTACTTAATACTATAATTATGATCCATAAAATAGATACACACAAAAAACATGACCAAAATGATTGGGAATTATGATTAGTATAACATAATAATAAGGCTGTGGCAGAGTTTAGAAGGTAACTACCGATTTCAATTATTACCAAAAAACCCCCACCATATGCTAAGAAAATTAAAATCAAAGAGACATATAATTTAAAAACACATTAACTTCATTTGACAATCTTTGGAAATAAACATAGGATTGGAAGACCTTTGCAACTGTTTTGGAGGAGTACAAAGTGTATCAGAATGGTTAAATATTTCTGATTGCTTTAGAATTTCTCATATCTCTTCATAAAGCCTCAATTGTACTTGGTGTGCTTCAAATAGAGCAATTTAACAATAAAAGGATATAATTGTACAAGTACACTACCTTGAACTTCTCTTCCACATTTAGTAAGTAGCTAACAGCATGGCCCTCCATATGTGTGAAAAAGACAAGCCATTTTCTACACCAGCCACACGGTTCCATCCCAACATTCTTCTCTCCAAACACAATCACTTGTCCAGAGAGAGAAATATGAAGGCAAATTCACGCTTCTTTTTCTTTTTTCACATGTTATGACAAGAACCCCATGATCACTGTCCCACCACATTTGAACTTGTATTGTTCCTATTTCTCTGAATTCCTTAAAACTTAACTTACAGTGAGCCCTATGTGACCTTTAAGTAACACAGTTAGCATTTCTGAAAATATGCTCCATGGAGGTCTAGCTCTACAAAATGTTAATAAAATTATTATGACATAAAAGAGTTTTGTGTCAATGCTGAGTTAAGCTACTTTATTTATTTATTGTAATTCTCATCAGAACTTTTTCTATATCAATATACATTCTAAATCTTCTAGGGTTATCTATAGCATGTATCATTTCCCCAATTTGTTTCAATCATGGAGACCATTTTGCAAAAATACCTCAGTAAACTAGAATGCTATCTTGTGAAACTTGGATCTAAAGCATTTCTTACAATATATTTTTTTAATACCACTATGAACTATAGGTTTCCTACTGATAAAGCTCCTGTCCAGGGGCACCTGGTGGCTCAGTCTGTTAAGCGTCTGCCTTTTAGCTCAGGTCATGACCCTGGGATCACACCTTGCATCTGGCTCCCTGCTCAGTGGGGAGTCTGCTTCTCCCTCTGTGTCTCTTTCCACTCATGCTCTCTCAAATAAATAAATAAAATTTTAAAATTAAAAAGAAAACTCCCGTCTAAGTTTATTTATCTCCCTCTGTTTCTAGTAACTTCTAAATATTTGTTTGGGTGTTTATTTATTCAATGAAAGTATATGAAATACCTACTATAGCCCAAGGACTATTGTGGGGATGGGAGATACAGAAATGAACAATTTTGGGGGCACCTGGGTGGCTCAGTCATTAAGCGTCTGCCTTCAGCTCAGGTCATGATCCTGGGGTCCTGAGATTGAGTCTCGTATCAGGCTCCCTGCTCAGTGGGGAGCCTGCTTCTCCCTCTGCCTCTCTCTCTGTCTCTCATGAATAAATAAAATCGTAAAAAAAAAAAAAGAAATGAACAATTTTTTAAATGCCCCATTCTTTATAGAACTTACATTCCAGTTAGAGGAGGTATCAATTTAGACATAAACAAATAAAATTTCAAGATTGCAGATACTGGCAACTGCTAATGAAGAAAAGTAAAAACAAGATAATGAACTAGAGAGTTTCTTAAGGAATGAGAAGAGTGATTGTAGCATTTCAAAAAGGCAATCAGCATGGTTTCTTTGAGAAGGTGGCATTAGAACTAAAGGAATATGAAATGAATCTTTCCCTTTACTAATTCTTATTCTTTGTATTATTTTTAATAAAGATAACACTTGTACGTGGTAAATATATATATGTATATATACACTGAACAGTGTATAATAAAAAACAATTGCTGCTCTGACCTGCTCCATCCTAGCTCTACTTCCAGAACATCCTCTTTTCATAGTTTATTATGTGGGTTTTTCCAACAATTTTTCCAAACAATTTTTCCAACAATTCCAATAATTACCCTTATTTGGAAGCCATAGGTGGAGGTTGGCAGAGCAAAAAGATGGAAAGATCCCGGGCTCCTCAATGACCTTGAAGCCATCACATCAGATCTAAAGTTCCTTCTTTCATGCAAGAGAAAAATAAATCTATCTTCTTTAAGCCTCTGATATTTAGAGGTATCTACTACTTGTAACCAAACCCTATGTGATACAGGACCCAATATTATATCCTCAGGCAACTCAAGGGAAAATATTCCTAACATGCAAGTCACATGCACTATTTTTTTGTATAGAAATACGAGATGAAATGCATGCTACATCTTAGTTTGCTTCCTATTTGGATTGTGACTTTCCTGTACAGTTTTTTGTTTGTTTGTTTTCCCTTTTCTAATTCTCTTTTCTGTTTTCTTACAAGAGAAGAAACATGCCTGTTTCACCCTGTCATTCATGACATCAACTTTTAACCCATTTGTCTAATCTTTAAAATCTATTCCTTTCCTCCTGGAGTCATGTTTCCAGGGCGATTCGGAAGCTTTCAGCCCAATTGTCATCTGCAATGTCTTTTCTCTGGACTCTTGGTTTAGTTCCACAGTTTCTTTTATGATCGTTTTTCTCTTTTGTGGATATTTACCCTCATTTTTCCCAAGTACACCATAATTTTCTAACCAAGAGTGGCTGCAAGTAAATGTTCCAAGTCCTTATATGTTTGAAAAAGTCTGGTTTTCTCTTCATATTTTGATCGGTTCTAATTTTTTCCCAGAACTTTGCAGGCTTTGTATTGCTCTATTGTCTTCAAGATCCCATACATTTAGGATTGCCACCTGTCAGCCTGATTCTTTTCCTTTCTTTTTGACTTATATTTCCTCTCTGGAAGCTTCTCAGACATATTGGTTATTCCTGATATCTGAAGTGTCATGACACTGTTTAGATGTATAGGTCTCTTTGCAATCATTCATCTCAACATTGGGTGGTATTTTTCAAGAACAAAGACTTGCGTCTTCCTATTCAGCTCTGGATATTTTTCTTCTCTTGTTTTGATCATTTCCTTCCCTCTGTTCTGTCTTTCAAGCACACCCATTAGTGAGGGTGAAATATCTGGATGGATCCACTGTATTTGCTAACTCTGAACTGAAGTTCCTTTAGAGTTTCTCCTGGCAGGACAGTTCTTTCCATTGTCACTGTCCCTGCTCCCGTGTCCTGGGTTAGCATTTTCTCAACTAAAAAAGTCATCAACAGGATTCTAATCTCCTTCCTTCTTTCAGAAATGTGTTGAAATAACTCATCTATCAAAGACATCCCTCCTTTTCTTTTGGTTGATTCCTTTGTATTTTCCATGTTTTATTTTATTTCCGGACCTTTGTGTTCAGACTGCCATCTTGCTAGAATGCTTGAAGTTTACCTTGGGTGCCACAGTTGAAACACAACCACTGCACCAATTTCTCCACAATGCTATTTTTAAATATAAGAATATGTTGTACAACTTCAGTAACACCAAAACACAAGTTTAAGTATTTAAGTATTTTATTGTGAGAAAACAGGATACAAAGGGCAAAATACACCTGGGTTTTCTTTTCTTTAAAAAAATAAAATGAACAGAGTGCTATTCTTCTTCTTCTGTTGTTATTTTTCATTTTCATGTAGAATGTAGCTCTTGATATATAGCTTTAAAAACATTTTTTTTCATTTAGGTGATACCGTAAAAGCTTCTCTGTACAAAAACTTAAATGATTTTCAGTAGCAATTTTCCCTGTGTCCTTGGACCAATTTCTGATTCTTTTAAGACATGTTACCCACTGTGATATTAACGTATTACTATAAGAGTTGTAACAGCAGGAGACAGCTTTTTTCTTCCTCAGGAGAGTTAGAAGGGATATGTGCCTACACTTCGTATGAGAATTTTCTTGACATCTAACTTACACTTTTGGCAGTATAAGTGCTATATAGTAACACTTCTCCACTTTAGCAAGCTTCTTCTAATGAACTCAAGGATATGTAAGCAAAACGCATTCCTCTATATCTATAGCTCTCAAAACTAGTTGTCTATAGATAACTGAAATATATTTATTCAGTAAATATTTGGGCTGAGCTCTATATTTTGTCCAGAGATACCACAGTAAATAAGACATCATGCTCTTCAGGGGCTATTATGTCTAACGAGAAAATACAACTAAATAAACAGCAAATCCCCCCCCCAAATGTGATCACTGCTATTGCGGAGTAACCATAAGAGGCCATAAAAACATATAAAAGGAACGGTGAACCCCATGAAGGCAGCGGGGGGGAGGGGGGAGTCCAGGTGAGAGATGGCTTCCCAAGGAAGTGATCCCTGAGCTGAGTGATCCTCAAAGGACCAGAACAAATTAGCCAAGGGAAGGAAGTTGAGATAGATGGGGTAAAAGAAGCATTCCAGGTGTTCTGAGCAATATGTGTGAAGGCCAGGAGGCAGGACCAGTCATGAACAACTAACCAAGATGGTAAGAGATGAAACTGGAGAAGGAAGCAAAGACTAGATTCAAAACTATTTCCAGTATTCCATATCAAAGAATATGGACTTCTTCCTGAAACAAGCATAAAAAATTATGCTCAGTACAGGAGCGAATCTTTTCGTATTCACCTGGAGTAAGTTCTGTTGTTGTTGTTGTTGTTGTTGCTTTTCCATAGATGAAGTAATAATGTAACTGACTTTCATTATAGGTTTACTGTGCTAAGATACTATACTTGCAGGTAGGAAGTGAAAACATTCAACCTCAGGAATCAGTGTGAAAACAGAGCAGAATATTTGGAGGTGCTGTGTCTTCTGCTGAGAAAGGAACATGGATAGGAGGAGTGCTATGTTGTAGAAGATAAAACTGAAAAGTTATATTACAACTTGATATCACAATAAGGATATGGCCTTTAAATAATAAATATGCTATCCATGTTTTTTGAATAAGGAAGAAAATGGTCTATATGTGTGTTTTACCCAAAATGTGTATTCCTAAACTTTATTATAGTGCACACGTCAGGAAATACATCACTTGGCTTGAAGCTATTTAAGCTCTACTTCTCTTTTAGTTAATTAAGGGCGCAGGCTACTAAATGAGCTACTATAGCTTCTTTTAAATATTGATGTTGGAGACAACTGCTCAGCAACCTCTTCAAATGCAAACTGAACATTTATTTCAACTTGCCCTCAAGGAGCTCACCAACCAAAGTTACATCCAAAAGCAGCTTTCATAAGCCCCCATATTTATCTCTCTTGCTCAAAGACAGTAAAAATGGAATAGCTATCAAATTTCATGGTAGTCTCATGGATCCCTCTACATTTCTCCATCCTTTTGTCTGGGCTTTTCATTTAGTAATCAAGTTAAGTTAAAAACATGGTTTAAGTCAAACCACGTTCCTTCTCCCACAGAAACTACTGAGACATCATTTATCTTCTAAAAACCAGAAAGCCCTTTCTACCTCCTTCTTCCAAACAGGAACCGATCTAAGTTTTGTGGATGTGGAGTTTGTTCATTTGGGAAAGGGTAGGGACTCTTTAAGAAAACCGAGTACAAAATTACAGATTCCTAGCTTTCCTCATTGGAAGAACTTGGAAGGGGTCCTTGCAAATAAAAGGCCAAGCTTTTATCAACTTCATGATAAATTCTCCCCTCCTGAAGAGCAAATAGATAAACATGCAATGTACTCCCAAGAGTTATCAATAGAATTTACACATACATTGGCCATTTGGGTCTAAGAAATATACCAGAAACATGGAAACTCCATCAAAAGCCCCTGCTTTCTGCTATAATCATCCACATTTGCCAAAACCACTAGGAGCAGTTCTCATCTGAATATTCAATCAACAGGGAAATTTTTGTGCATGGGCTGTCCTTTCTCTCTCTCTCTCTCTCTGTCTTTTAACGATTTTACTGATTCTAGATTCCAGACTCTGACACTTAAGCAATGAACCTTTGCTTCATATCTGCCCTTTCAGTAAGTTCCACCCAGAGAGTTAGACCATTTCCAAATGCTGGCACCCATATAGCTAGGATAATAAGGTAGACGAGATGTGTTTTACCAGGTAGAAAAAAACAAGAGGGGAAAAAAAAAACTGCTTTGGGGCAGTATCCTTAAAAGTCTGGTTCTGACGCCAACATTGGCTGCTACATTGAGCTGCTTAGTTCTGTGGAAACCAGTTGTATGACTCTGCAGATAAAAGGCTGTAGACCTCTGGAATACAGGCAAGTAGCACCTCATTATACAAATAGAAGCAACTCAACTATGCATGCCCTCAAACTGAGCTCAGTGTTCTGCTGCATTTCAAAAATATCCATCTGTTCCAAGAGAAGAAACAGGAAGTTTTGTTAATTATCTCTCACAACCCACTAGTTAGTTTCCAGAAAAATCACTAAAGCCATCTTTCCTGAATAAATTTAAAAAGTAAGTTACAAGATGCAGCACAGTAGATAAACCTCACATTACTCCTTTTAAATGAACCAAATCTATCAGTTGGCCAATGGCGCACACTCATGGCCTCTAAGTCCCTTCCCATGTCCTCCGCACTCAACGGACACAATTATTTCCTGTACAGAACTTTTTCACATGACAATATTGGCTAATAAAGCAATATCACACTAGATGGATGCAAAACAGCTAGATATTACACAAGCACTTGAGAGACATTTTCTGATTTATTTGCTCTAAGCACAATTTTGTTGCAGGGTTCCATTAAAATACCTCACAAATATTCACGCTATTCGACCAAATAAATTCCTGGGAAATACTTTCTTGTTGGTTATTAGCTAATTTAAATAGGTGTCTCTAAAACTTCTCCCCCAGCCCAATTATGTCGTGTTGACAAAGATCCATGCCAGAGTACTGTAATGGTATTAAGGATACACATGCCCATTTGGACTCCTGCCATCATTCTATAAATCATTGCCAATTATGCCAATAAAGCAGGCTGGGCAATGATTGATTTCTTAGTTATGCAGTCAGCTGTTCTTCAACATTTTGTTTTCCTTCAAATGTCTCAACCATGCCTTGTTTCCTGAAATCGTGATGGTTTACATACCCCCCAAAAAGAGACATTTGTACACATCTGTTGGTGAGAAAAAGAGTTTAGAGATTCAGTGAAACCTCAGTAATTCCATCTAACTATTGGGAAAGATAATCCAAACTTGGGAAAACTCTGGATGGTGAAAGATTTTTTTTTTGATACAAAGTAGGTTTTTTTTCTACTTTCATATAATACAAAGTAGTTTTTTCTACTTTTATATTTCTACAACAATTCAAATTAATCTAACAAAAGAATCACTTTTTGAAGTGCTCAGAGTCTGTGAAATGTATGGTAAGTCTATAAAAATATAACAAATATTTAGCACTATTGTGACAGTTGCCTGTTAACTAGGGTCACTTCCTCACCAGCAAAGACAAGCATAATATTATGGAATCTTTGAAGCAATCAGCTTTTATTTTTAGTCGAATCTATTATTTGCCAAAACTTAAATGTGTTTTTGATCAAATATCATGGATCAGGCCTGGATATTTGATATTTATTCAGATATTAAAGACTAGACCCAGCTGGAAAACAAAGTGATAGAGCAGAAAGTGCACGGACCCTGAAGCCAAACAGACTTGGATTCAAATCCCAGCTCTAGCCTTCACTAGGTCTATCGGATTTATCTGTTAATTTAGTCAACAAATATGTATGATACAGCTACTCTGGGCTGCAGATACGGGGCGGGGATGGGGGGGGTAGGCAGGGACAAGACTACAGTCCCTATTTTGTGAAGGCAAAATCCTCTAAGTTAAATTCCCTCCAGTGGGGAGAAGAAAATAATCAAATAAAGGAAGAAAATGATTTCAAATAACATGAAATCTGTGCAGAGTGGGTGGAGGGATGCTGCAGTGGGATTGCATGTTTAGGTAGTCAGGGAAGGCCTCAAGGAGCGGATGATGCCCCAGGTGGGATCTGAAGAACACAGAAGGCCAGGATCTGAATGACACAAGGCCCAGGAAACGCTGGGATGGAGCAGATTAATCAAAGCAAAGGCAACAGCACAGGGCTCCTGAGTTAAAGCCAGTTTAGTGTGTTGACAGAAAAGAAATAAGGCCAGGCACTTGCTCTCTGAGTGACAACTGTCCTCAGTTGTGAGAAAAAAATAGCAATAATGCTAGTTTGACAGAATTATCATAGAGATTTTATTTGCAAAGTCCCCCAGGAGTGCCTACCATACCTTAGACACTCAAAAAACGTAAATGTTATTAGCATTATCATTAATGCTTGGGCATCCTGTAACTAATTCAATATCTGCAAAACCAAAAAAGGTTCACCAGGCAGAATTACAGATAATTTCCAAATAATTCCAGTGAGCTGTGTTTATCTAGAGTGCCCAGTCTGGCTTGATCTCTTCATAGAAGCAGACATTTGTATTTAATTTTAAATACCTGTGAATAGGGGCACGTGGGTGGCTCAGTCGGTTAAGTGTCTGCCTTTTACTCAGGTTATGATCCAGGGTCCTGGGATCGAGCCCAACATTGGGCTTCCTGATCAGTGGGAAGCCTGCTTCTCCATCTCCCACTTCCCCTGTTTGTGTTCTTTCTCTCGCTGTCTCTCTCTCTGTCAGACGACTAAATAAAATCTTTAAATAAATAAATAAATCCCCATGAATATGTCTTTCATTTTAAATATCCTTGAATACCTGTCTGCCACGTTCAAAATGTTTCAATAAAGACCAGCATTGAAAGGTACCCTACAAATATTGTGGATATGCAGTAAAAATTGATATCGATAAAATGGCAATGTGATTACCTGGGTCATTTTAAAATATGCATATTTTCTGCATTATGAATACGCAAATGTTCAAACATATAGACTGTGTCAGAATTGTCGCACCACTGTGACTAGAATGAAGTGTTCATAATACACTTTCTAAAGTAGCCGCTTAAAACGGTTAATTGTACTAAGCATAATCAAATGCATAAGCATCCCTCTTAACATTGAACTTTAAGTCACCCCTGGGTGATAACCAACTCCATCATACTACTTCATAATTATTACCCTAATATTTACTGAGGCCTAAGATACTGAATTCTTCCAAACAATAAAAATGTCTGCATACAAAGAAAGCTACTTACAAATACAATCGAAGTCAAATAGGCAACACCTTGGAGCTGTACAAGAGAGAAACCAAATAATTCTGTAAGTAATCCTAATTCAATAAGAAATATAACCAATTAAAAGAAGCTATCTTCTTTATTTAAAAATGCTAGTTGTCTAGAGATTAAATAGAAACTTGCCGATATACATTACCTTCTCTACCTAGGTTCTTTGAGACCCACAAGCCACAGAGAAAATAAATCATCTTGCTTCCACTTAAACATCTTGGTCTTAAAATCAAAAGACCAAAAGGAAATTGGGGTACCTGGGGGGCTCAGTTATGAGTTGGACTCTTGATTTTGGCTCAGGCCATGATCTCCTGGTTGTGGGATTGAGCCCTCACTGGGCTCTGCTTGGTCAGTGGGGAGTCTGCTTGGGATTCTCTCTCTCCCTTTGGCCTTCCCCTCCCTCCACTCTGTTTCTGCAAGCTTTCTCTCTCTCTCTCTCTCAAATAGAAAAATAAGGGCACGTGGGTGGTTCAGTTAGTTAAGTGTAGGACTTTTGGTTTTGGCTCAGGTCATGATCTCAGGGTCATGGGATGGAGCCCCTGGTCAGGCTCCGTGCTGAGAGCAGAGGTTGCTAAAGTTTCTCTTTCTCCTTCTCCCTCTGCTCCTCCCCACCTTGTATACTCCAAACAAATAAATAAATCTTCACAAAATAAAGAAAAATTGGGGCAACAAAATATATGAAGTACATTTGGATTATAATCCAAAAGGTAAAATAGATACCCATGAATCCATATTGATATAAATAAATGACGAAATAAATGAGGGAGAAGAGACAAATCTCCTAGGCAGAAAATTTCCAAATAATTTATGTAGATATTCTATCCACAAGAAGATGAAGCATAACTCTGCTGTTCTCAAGCAGAGTTATGCTTCATGTGGTTATACATAGTAACTCCCTGCCTAAGAGTAGTTTGGAAAGTGGGCAAGAGAATAACATGACAATGGAAAGAGCTGACAAACACTACCTCAGCCAGGTGATCAAGGTCAACATCAATAGTGATGACTAATGTTAATAGTATACATCTTTGAGATGATGCTCTGAGAGATGATGAGTTGAGACTGGTACTTTACCTTTGTAATCTTCTTTCCAAAAACCCATAACACCAATCAAATTATGAAAAAACCATGAGACAAATCTCAATTGAGAGGCGGTCTACAAAATACCTGACTAGCACTCCTCAAAACTATCAAAGTCACCAAAAAGAAGGCAACTCTGAGAAACTGTCACAGCCAAGAAGAGCCTGAGACATAATATGGTATCCTGGATGGGATCCTAGAACATGAAAAGGACACTGGGTAAAAACTAAGGCAGGCAGTCTGATTAAAATATAGGTTTCAGCTTAAAAAAAGAAAATAATGTACACTCACAAGTCTCCTAAATCCTTTGAAATGAGCTAAGTGAACCAGGAGTAAAATATACTATTTTCATTCATTGATTTTCCTTTTCCTAGCAAGGAGACTCTAACTCAACACAAAACCACTACCAATAACCGAGAGGTAGAGGTAGCATTTGAGGAAAACATCAAAGCTATCAATGCTATATTTTCAAAAGGTGATTTAAGAGTTTACTGATTGAAATAACAGTGGTAACATTTGTAAGTGATTTGGAAAATCAGCTACCCCCGAGAAATTGCTTTCCTGGGCACCTGGGTGGGTCAGCGGATTAAGCATCTGCCTTTGGCTCAGGTGCTGGATCAAGCCCCATGTTAGGCTCTCTTCTCAGCAGGGAGCATGCTTTTCCCTCCCCCTGCTCTTGTTCTCTCTCTCTCTCTCTCTCTCTCTCTCTCTCTCTCTCTCCCTCCCTCCCTCTCAAATAGATAAATAAAATCTTTTTTAAAAATTTAAAAAATATGAAAATTTAAAAAATAGAAATTACTTTCCTATGGAACTCTTCCCAATGCAAACATACAGAAAAATAAGTTTAATTATTGACACTTTCACTTATCCCTTACTATATATGAGGAACCATTGTCAGCCTTTTATATATACATTAAGTCATCTAAATCTCATATCATCATCATTTTTTTTTTTGTCTTTTTTGGGGGGGAGATTTTTTGGATTTTTTTTTTTTTTTGCCCCAGGGGTACAGGTCTGTGCACCATCAGGCTTACACCTTTCACAGCACTCACCATAGCACAAACCCTCCCCAATGTCCATAACCCGTCCACCCTATCCCTACCCTCCCACCCCCCAGTAACCCTCAGTTTGTTTCGTGAGATTAATCTCATCGTCACTTTTATTATTTATCTCTATTGTACTAATGAGGAAATTGAGGCACTGAGAGGTTAAGTAACTTGCCCAGTAACCAGACTTATAAGTGATAGAGCCAGTTTTTTTTAAATCAAGGCAGTGTGGTGCCAGGGCATGGGCATTTTCTAGAGGGGCTACATATCATCCCCACTTCTTTCTCCTGAGGGCTCTTCATGAGCCGTTGAAAGCCTGCCCTGAGCACCTCCCTTGCCCCACGCTGTGTCCCCTTTTTCGGCCACCACCACCACCACCACTGGGAAAACTCTGCAGGATTTCTGAGGAGACAAATCAGTTTTCTGTCCATAGGTAATTTAGTTCTCCAGGAAGCACATTCCGGGATCATTTCGCATGGGGGATGTTGATTACAAAGTTCCCTCGGTAGCAACGCCTAGAGAAAAGAGACGGCAAACACAAATAGGCAGAGGCAGAAGTCAAGGTGTCACGTTGTCATGCAGGCCCAACCAACCTCAGCAGACTCAAAGAGGCTCTGGGTCTACAATGGCCCTCAAAGCCTTCTCCAGGTAGATAAAGACAGCCAGGCTTTCATTAATTGCATGATAAGTTACCTGATGGCCCTAGCTAAGATCTGTCTCGATCAGCATGGAAGAAACAAACTCTTTAGTCCCCTCTGTAAGCATGCCAATTCCAAGGCATGTGTGCTGCACTCCCATGGGCAGATTTGCTCAAGCAGAGCCCATTTGGAGTAGGTAGTAATCAGAATGATTTCATCTGACACGTAGCTCTCTCTCTCTCTGTACCGAAGTGTCAAGCATGAAGTTTGAAATTCCACCATTAGAAATTCATTCTTTTTTCTACTTTAAACTTCTTTTGTCCTCAAAACACTCTCATCAAATTGCAAAGAAAGCCCTCCAAAACCGCAATATAAACCATTCTCAGCTACCCTTGGTGGAACTTAACTGATTGTAGCTGTAAGCAAAGAAAAGAACACTTTGAAAGAGAAATGGGGCACTAAAAGAAGAAGTAAGAGGGTGCCAAAAAATAAATACTACCTTAATTCACAGGTTTATTGACAGTCAACTCTGCCCCCTAGTAACAAAGAAGTTACTCTCTTCTCTTTACCTTTGTGTCACTTTAGTGCCCTCAAGACTCTAGAAAATAACATAAAGACATTTCATGGAGCATTGTATGGTTCGTAATCGCATTGTAGTACATAAGATAGAGTCTAATTATTTCTCTGAAGCTTATCTCTTCCCAATTGGACAATGTTTATTCCTACTTAGACCTTCTTGACTTCTTTGCGTAATGCCAGGAGAAATATGCCTAGAGATATCCTTAACACAGATTTTAGTCCTAGCAGGTCATGGGTTCCCACAAATATAACTAAGGATTTAATATGTGCCCTTACATTTATGGATGTCAGTGCAAGATGAAGATGTGAAAATTACTAGAAACCAATTTACAGCAGCTGAAGCAAATTAGGGCTTTAAGGCTCATTGAAAAAAAAAAAGAAAGGAAGTAATGAAACAACCAGCTCTAGGCGAACCATATGTGCCATCCCAATTCTTTATTAATGGAAGCATAGCTACATGTTAAAGGGAATTTAGTTCCTACAGCAAAGATGCCAGTGGTGATATGCATAGATTGTAACTATTCTCAAGGTGAGGTACCCGAAAATTATACAGTGATTTAGAGGCAGTTTCTACAGTGACCTTATATTCACATGTGTGAAAACCTTTACTTTATTCTCGACAGTGCCCAAAACTCAGTGTACTCTGAAATTTGGAGAAATGATACATTTTATTCTGCCAGTATTGGAAAACTTAATTATCTACAAAGAATATTCAAAGTAGTTGGCATATATATCTTGACTACAACTGAGATTTTTAGCAATTACCACAAAGTTGCAAAAGCTTGAAACATTGGTAGTAGGTCAAAAGCTACCTTCCCCTAATATTAGTAATAATCTATTGGGAGTCACAATTTCCATATATCTTATGAGAAATTGGTTAGAGAATGTGGCATCTCTGAAGAAAAATGAAGATCCAAAGGAATTTTCTGCTCAGATGATACCAAAAATGAACCTCTGAACGAACAAGTCATGTACCAACTTTTATCAGTGTGTAACAGAGATAAAGAAGATATACAGCACGCATGTCACAAAGGTCAGCTTGACCTCACCAAGTTTTAAGGAGTTGCACTATGACTCACAAGCTTTGCTCAACTCTTAGAAGAGATCCACCCATTTAGAGTTTCTCTGAAAGGTCCTCCAACGCCAGATACTCACATTTTGCAAAAATTGGTTCAGTGCAAAAGCAAAAACATGGAAACATCATTGTGAACAATAATTAGGTCAAAACCTACTGTCTTAGGCTCATTAGTATGATTCTCTTCTGATTCTCTACCTATGCACATGCTTCATTTCCTCTGGTTGAACTTTTAGCTCTCCAAGTCCCCAAGTGTCTCTTAAACTCACCCTGCCATTGACTAATCTTACATTTCAAAAACTGTATTATCAATTATAGTACCCTATCATCTTGAATGAAAATATCATTAAGATAACATTGAAAAAGATCCAATTACCCAATTATCCCCATCATTTATGAACTATTATGAGTAAAAACTACATTGTAATTCTTCATAGAATGCCTCAATATTATTAGTATTATTAGGATCAGCCTGTGTTTTTACCTACCATCTTTGAAGTGTACTTGTTGATATTCCTATCATTACCTATGATTTAGGATGAAACATTACCAGAGTTTGACCCTCTAATTTGTTTTCTTAGGAGGAATCAGCTACTCTTCGATTCCTCCAACCACTAGTGATCAAGGTTGCTCTTTAATATTTGAAAATACCAGAACAGAATCCACCAATCACTAATCATCCATATACATGTCTCTCTGGAACACTCCATTACCAAGGCAATAAAAAATGATGGTGCTTTTGAGTACAGCATCAGTATTTATACACTGTAGATAGTTTTACAGTTGAACATGTTATTATGTTTATGCCTGGCAGTTATAGCCATGTTCCCTGTTTAGTGATGACATACTATAGGAGAGTACTCATAGTAAACTGACTAGAAATAATTCATACGCCATCATCATGAGATGGACAGCCTGATACTAAAAGTCCTATTAGCTACAACATTAAATGATCTTTTGCATATTACTTACTCTAGGATTAAGATTCTCTGAGGTCAACTAATTCAAAAATTAGACTGCCTCACGATTATGCTAGCCCCCTTTTCCTACCTAATATGTTGAATCTCTATGTGCAGCTTTAATGATTTTGCATTATTCAATGCTTAACATGTACTTCGTCTACATTATGAAACCACAGAAGTTTTGATCCATGATGTATACTGATCACATAATTGCCTACTCATGTAATTCCCTTAGTAGGTTGCTCCCAAAGTTCTCTCAATTTCTTCATTTCTTTCAATGTGTGTGGTACAGAATTCTTTCAACACGTGGTATGCACCTATCAGAAGTTTCACTACTCTGTTTTATTAAAAGCATGGAGGGTGTGATTTCCAATCCTTTATAATTTCCGGATTTACTAATTAAATTGCTTCAATCGTGTCAAAGGCACTTTTTATCACTTAGAATATTAAAATCAGCCCTTTTTGGAGAACAAAGTCAATCAGAAAAACTCTAAAAGCATGAAAAAGTGTTTCCTGTGTTCAGATGACTTAAAAGGAGCTCAAAGGAAATTCACCAAATTTAAATAAAAATTCATTATCCTAAAGAAAATAAGCCTGCAAATTAAAGCCACAGCAGCCAGCACCCTGAAAACAAGCCTAGGTAAAAGGCAGCCCCACCTCCAACGGACACATTCTCCTATTCTTATCACAAACTTTTTTCCATGCCCTTAACCTGTTTAGATGCGGAGCAAATTCTTTATCTGGTATGGTCAGCAAATGGGGTGCTTTGACTAATGTGTTAGACAAGGAAGACAGGAATTAAACATTTTCTGACCCGTATATGTGACAAGCATGCTCCATTGTATTTTATATCATTTAGTTCTCACGATGTTCTGCAAGGTGGGTGTTGTAATGCCCATTTTTCAGATGCAAAGACCAAGGGTGAGTGGTATTACAGAACTCCTCTCAAATCACTGGACAGCAAATGAAGAGCCATGATAAACATCAAGTTGTTTGATTCCAAAGCCCCTATTTTTGCATTTACCACATTGAATATGTGTATCAGGCTATATATAAATTACTACTTTCCAGGGAATTCGAATATGATAAAAATAAATTTGGGTCATGAGAAATATAATTTATTCTCTTTGAAGATTCAAAAAGCATTTAAGAATTTTGTCATGCCTTAGGGTCATCATTAGAAACATTAGTCATCCTTTCATTATCAATATATCAGAAGTGCCTATTAACAGAGATTTATGGTTAATGGAATGACAAGGAATATATCTGCACATGTTCCTGCTTTCTATAGGAACATGACAAATTTCAGACTTCCAAGACTATCTGAGTAACCATTTCATGATTATACATTAAAATACAATTTCTCATTAAGCGTGATTGTGCAGAGCTGTTTGCACATTGCCCTCACAGGAAGCCTTTAGAAATTACCCAATGCACAGAGCATGACATGCCCATCATCATACTTGCCCTTTAAACTCCGTGGCACATTAAGTCCAGGCTTAGCATCCAAATCCCCAGAGAGCTACCGCTTTTAATCCCTAGAGAATGATCTCAAGTAGCCCCCAACATCAACCAAAGGAAAGGATTGTTTCATTTGTTTTTCCAATTTGTCAGACTAATGATAACCCTAATAAAAGTCACTTTCATCACATTACCACCATAGGGCCAAACACTGCTCAGCAACTCTGATCATATTTTGGATTTTTGAAGAAATTTTTAATGACTGAAAGTTTTCCTGACCTGAAACAAATTCTCTGACAATAGCCTGTCTAACTCTGGTTTGTGAGTTGAGGAAAGATTTGGAAAACAAAGGCCTCCCTGGGCTTCCTTAGTTCTTCACAGCATTTGGATGACTGCCTGCTCTATCAGGATGACCTTGATTCCCTTCACCCCAAACCTGAATCTCAGTGGACAAGGCATCCCAAGCCAAATACCAAGTTTTAATCATCTGTCGATGTCTCTGTATTTTTTTCATTGCTATAGAATGTTAGAATGGGCAAGCTTATGAGACAGAAAAATAATAATGCGCAACCTATGTACATTCATAGTCTAAATGAATCTGGATCTATTGGTATTTTCTCCCCAAGTTCCATTTTAAATGATACAGCTATATGTCATAGATGGAAAATCTTCCTCTTCAGATGACTTAGCTAAAACTATGACAAATGAACTCTTTATGATTTATAGGAATTTCCTAAAAGATCTCTATTTGATATGTTGCAAAAACTAGGAAATATCCAACTGTTAATATCAGCGAAGGAGAGAATCTGGGAAAAATCATACGGTCAGATTTATTGGTGGTCTAGGAGATACAGGGAAAGCAAACAAACCTGAAAGTTTGCATAAACATGAAGCTCAGAATGTATTTCAAACTTTCAAGGACTAGTGATATTTGGGAAGGAAGAGTAAAAATTTCGAAAAGAAGTTAGTTGTATTAGATTGCTAAGGTTGTCATGTAACAAAGTAACACAGATTGGGTGCTTTAAAGAACAGAAATTTATTTTCTCACAGCTCTAAAGACCTAAGTCTGAAATCAAGATGGTGCAGAGTTAGTTTCTTCTGAGGACTCTCTCCTTAACTTGTAGACGGCCATCTTCAACCTGTGTCTTCACGGGGTCTTCATCTGTGCTTATCTGTGTCTGAATTTCCTTTTCGTATAAGGATACTAGTCATATTGGATCAGGGCCCACCCTAATGGCCTCATTTTAATATAATTACCTCTTTAATGACCCTACCTCCAAATATGGTCACAGACTAAAGTCCTAGGAATTAGGATTTCAACCTAAGGATTTTGGGAGGACACAACTCAGCCCTTAATAGAAAAGACATGAAAAATATAATCCCATTCCAAGACTGCCTGTGCCCTCAGATGATTTCCGTCATGAATGATGCAGAGCAAAGTGGCCCATTGTGGAATGAGAGATCAGAACCTGAAGTATAGATACCAAAGCTGTTGCCATGGTTACATGAACAAAGGCAATATTAAAAGCAGCCTGAGTAGATGGGGCAATAATTTAATCATGAAAACGTGTAATAAAAATTGTGAGGTTTGATATAAGTTTTATAGATTTTTAAAGAAAAGAAAGCACATGTGATCTTCTATTCAAAAATCTGGTTCTTATGTTCAAATATACATTATAGATACTTCTATTCATTCATTTTATTCTGTCTGTGTTTATTATTACAGCCTACTATGTGCTGAGCTATAACCAAAGCCCAAATAATAGCCAGAGTTTTGTTTTCTGGTGAACGATACCAGAAGTGAGCCTTTTGGCAAGTCAGTGTTAAACCAGTTTGCCTTTTTTTTTTCATTGTTTACTTCTTTTCTTTTTTATCAAGCATGGGCAACATAAATTTTAGTCAGTTTCCAAATAAAACACATGTAGGAAATAATTACATAAACATATGTATGCCATTATTGTTTGCAGTCAAACATACCATGGTTAAAGCAAAGGTTTTCCTGGTGCTTCCATGTGTCTAGAACAGTAATTGTTAATGGGTGTCCTTTCCTCAGTGGCAATATTTGGATTAGCAACAGTCACTATCAAGATCTGGAGCCCTCACTGGTGCCACGAAGTTTACACTCAGATTGTGCCACTTAATGATTCTGAAGATTTATATCTGACTTTTCCCTCGGTTCTAGATTTGAATAGCATTTCTAAGAAAAAAACAAAAGGATGTCTATAAATCAAGACATCCTCCTGAAGTACTTTGTCTTTATACTAAAAAGAAGTAGGAAGCAGATAGTCATGACTAAGTAAGGTCCTTCCAGGCTACCAACTGGCTGCTGGCAATTCTGTATCATAGGCTTTCAGGTAGTTAAACCCAATGTGCAAAATGTCATCTTAAAACACCAGGCTTGGTAGGAAAATTGTAAAACTCACAAAGGGAGAAATCATGGTAATACAGGATGTCTCTGTTCATTCTTAATGGACTCCTATTACCCAAACAGACCATGTGACTTTAGAAAGTCTTTGTCTACATTAAATTGCAGAATGGTTTCAACATACTACAGACACCATGGAAAGCAAAGATGGACTTTTTGTCTCAAACTGAAAACATGTAATGGTTGCCTAGTACAGAGATAAAAATTGGCTGATGAAGTAACCCAAATTGACTTGTAAACTCTTGAAAACAAACAATTTTTCACTACACATCTCATTTCTCATCTTTAAGCTTTGGCAGCATTCTTTCTTTGGAGAGCTGGTCTGATGAAGAAAGCTTTTACTGCTCCATTTCATGAAAACCATTGTTTGTGTTTCTGAGTTCAGTGAAAGTCAAAATTAGCAGGAGAGCAGCAAGTGTTAACATGCCAGTTCCAAAGATCCTCTGGAGATTATTAATCAGTTGGATGAGAGCACTGCCTGTTCTCCATGGAATCTTTTTTCTTATAAGTGAAGCAAGTCTGGCATTGCCAGCAAATGTCAATGCCATGCAGAGAGAATAGATAAATTTAGAACAAATGATTTCCCAGTTAAATAGGGACCAACAGTGAGTTTATAATAAAACAATTTGCACACAGTTCAGAATATGACAAT
The DNA here is from genome assembly GCA_002007465.1 of Ailurus styani. NCBI lineage: Eukaryota > Metazoa > Chordata > Mammalia > Carnivora > Ailuridae > Ailurus > Ailurus styani. Next base: position 2,745,750 of record LNAC01000042.1, on the reverse strand, counting down.
GGTAATTGTTCTTCTGTTGAAAACAAATCTCTACTGATGTGTGCTTGTGGCAGAGCAGAGCAGGTCCTAAGATAGTCCTCCCACATCTATATACGGGACCAGGAAGGCCATTCAGTATTTGCAACACTTGCTCAGCTTAGACAAGATCAGAACACATTGGAAGGCGTGATGACACACAAGAGTTTTCGAGCCTGTATTTTGAGCTGGAAATATAGTATTCAATAACAGACTTTTGAGAGCAGGGATAGAATGGAATGTCCTTTCATCTTCAGCTGGTGGTTGATGTTCCTATTATCTGGAGCTTCTGAAGATGTTTTAATCCTGCCAGAGCACTGACTCGCAACATGGCTGCGCATGAAACCAACTGAGGAGCTTTAATAAACTGATGTCTGGAATCCACCTCCAGAGACTCTGATTTAAGTGACTTGGGGTGTGGCCAGGCACTGGAATTTTTAGAAGCTCCCCCAGGTGATTCTAAAGAGCAGACATGGTTCAGAAATTCTGTTAAAAAAAAGGAAATTATCAGATGACATTTTGTCATTTCTAACTATGAAAGTTAAATCTACCTAAGTAGTTCATATCCCATTTTTACTAGCATCGTAACAATCATCCAAATCATCATATAAAATATGAATAATATAATATCTGAATGAGAAGGGACCCAAGAGATAATTTAGTACATAGATTCTCCAACCAGGGGTCCTCGGGTTCCTGGGAGTCCTTTAAGTAGTATGTCAACCCCTTGAAATTGCAGCTATGGACATTTTTTTGAGAAGAGCTTCCATAGATTCCATCAGCTTGTAAAAGGATGCTCTGGCTCCAAAAAGGTCAAAAATCATTTATGTAAACGAAATCCTTCAATTTCCAGACAATGAAACTGAAGACCAACATGAACACAGAAAAGAATATATTCCTCATCCCCCTGCAAGACATCTCAGAACCAAGCCCATGACAGCCCGTATGTTTTTGCACAAAACTGATTAAAATCCCAAACCAAAAAATGGACCACCCAAACAGACTGACATTTTGACTAAATGAAGATTTCAACCAGGTAGCTGAAATGTCCAGAGCTGCACAAGTGGTAATGTTTTTGAAGACATTCTTAAACTTCACAGAGAAGAGTTTCACAGAATGGGGCCCCTGGCTAAGAACATTCCCCTCAAGGATCTCTCAGATTAACTACAAAGTCAGGAAGTGAGCAAATGTTAGCCAGGCCCAAACAGAGATGATGTAGTGTCCCCAATGTGGTGTTGTAACCTCAATTTGATTTCTCCAAAGTTTGTATCATGTTTAATTTATACCGTACCATAACCTTAACCTATGTATATTCATCGATATGACCTCATTTGAGTCCACAGCCACTCATGAGAAAAAGATTCTTCTCTAAGAGAGGTTACTGATATGTCTGCAGATCACTTACATAACACATTACAACTTTGGGTGGTAAAGACCAGAGGCTTTCTCTATAACAAAGACCTAATTCTAGGCAGAGTTGCCATAGAGGGTAGAACTTCATATGACATTTTTTTGTCTTTAGCTGCTGCTGAGACTATGGGGAATTACTCTAATATCTAATTTCTTCAGTTTTCTAATTGCGGCATATGCTGTCAGAATTCTAATTGTGGCATACACTGGAGTTCCCTCGGGTAAAATATATATAATATTAAATACATAACATTAAAGCTATTCTTCATTCAGTATCAATCAATACACAGAGAAATCTATTAGTTATAAGTTAGTAAGTCTGAAGGTTGGAGTCAAACCTGTGTCTACCTGACTCTTATAGATATTTTGATATAGTTATAACTATGATACACTATGATGAACATGGGTTTGGGGACCATATTTATGTTTAAATATCAGTCCTACTGTGGGGTGCCTGGGTGGTTCAGTCAGTTAAGCATCAGCTCTTGGTTTCACCTCAAGTCATGATCTTAGGTTCGTGAGATCAAGCCCTGTGTCGGGCTCCATGCTGAGCACAGAATCTGCTTGAGATCCTCTCTCTCTCCCTCTGTCCCTCCCCGGGCTCAAAGTCTCTCTCTCTTTCCCTCCCATCTCATAAAATAAATAAATAAAATCTTTTTTAAAAAAAAATCTCAGCCTTGCTTTTTATTGGCTATGCAATCCTAGGCAAAATACTGAGTCTATGAGACTCAGTTTTGCTTCTATAAAATAGGATTAATTGTACCTCATCAGAGGGTTGATATCAGGTAGAGGCACCACCTAATATAGTGCCTTGAGTATTATAGATATTCAGATGTGATTCACCCTCTCCCATTACCTTCTAAAGCTCATGTTCTTTCCACCAAACCAAGGGACTTTTCTGAAATTTTCTTCTTCTGCTTCCTCACCACTAACTAAAACTGAGCATTTTTTTCTTCATTCCTAAATCATGGCAGCCTCATTTAAATGGCCTTTGATTTCTTGATTGTCTTTTAGATAGACTTTACATTTATTCACTGAAGCTTTTAAAATATGAAGCAGAAAACATTGCATTAATGAATAAAAGATGTTGAATACTTTTATTCCCATGTGCTTTGCATTCTCACTCCAATTGCAATAATAGGTCAAAAATTAATATCATGAATTGAAAAAAAGGAAAGGAGAAAAGAAAAAAGAGCCAAATTTAAGGGGGAAAATAGGAGATATTTAGGAGAGAAAGAGGCCTTTTGGTACCTAGTCATAATTCTGGGCTGAGATTTATTTACAAAATGGTACCCAGTTTATTCACTCATTCATTAAGTATTCTCTGGAGAAAGCAAGTATCGAATGGAAGACTAAAGGATCAGAAGATGTCAATGCATGGAGCAAAGGTAAGGAAAAGGACCTCTGCTAGTGGATAACATCCTAGGGTTGAGACTTGCTCAAGGGGCATCAGAGAAATTAATGTCTACCAGATAGTACTTTAAAGTCCAATGAGATAAAGCAGTAAAAGGACTTCAATGTCATGACCATGTCACATAGCCCTTGGACATTTTCTAAGCCTAGGAAGCATATCTAGTGACATAGGAAGAAATAATAATAGAAACAAAATGCTTCAGAAGTTCCCTAAGAACCTACAGAAAATCTAAATAAAGAAAAACCTAAAATAGACCCATTTGAAGTTTTCCTCTGCTTTTTCACATGTAATCATTTCCCAATAATTTACAAAATGCTTTAGAATTTCAAACAAACCTCAGACTACACATAAAAAGAAGAGACAAGCCTATGTTTCAGTTTGGTGATTCCAGATATGATGGGTAATTACTGCTCAGCATTCGACTGTTAAAGTCACTTGGATATATTTCTCTCATCTTTTAATTTTACCATCATTTTTAAAGCAGCAGATTCAAAATTGTTTGCAAAGCACACAGGAATTTTTTTTCTAATTTTATGTTGTTCCACCTGGCAAAAAGAGAAATTGGCTATCGACTACATTATCCAGAGCTCTTACGGACCGGTCATACCTTTCCAGGGATTCCCATCCCTGGATGTCCCACACTCATAATTCTCTAGTCTGGAGACATGGTTTAGTCAGACCTCCGAATACTGTCAGTGCCTAGAATACTGTTGAAGGCTCATTTAAACTTATATACTAAGACTTCACATGAGTGATACTGAGTCTGCAGAGAAAAAGGAACTAAACATCATTTTCCCCTTTGCCTCAAGCCTAGGGTTGGCCTCCGAGGGAAACTGTCCCTCCTCGGTTTCCCTTGGAACTCAATGTAAACAGCTGGCAGCCAAGGGAAATCACCTAATCCTCACTAGTAACATCAAGAGTTATGTGCCTCCTCCGGGAATACTAGCCTGCTCTGGCTATGACCAAATACAGAGGGAAAGGTCCAGTATTATTACCTGAATGTCTACCTCCTCCTTGTAGATGGTGAAAATCAGGGGAGCAGGAAGTAACAAAATACAATATAATAGAAATAGATGATAGATAGATAGATAGATAGATAGATAGATAGATAGATAGATAGATAATTTATATGTAAGAGTGAATGAGCAGAAACAATGTTAAATTCGTAGGGAAGAGAGCCACTGAGAAGAGGGAATAAGCGAAGCAATCCGCCTGCTAATGGAGAGCGCACGGTTGTGATAGACACAGTGATGCTTCCAGCAGCGCCAAGTACTTCTACTTTTTTCTCCTACTTAAACTACCGTGGGCACCTTTGCAAAAGTTGCTATCTCCTTCCAAAGTTGAACACGATTTATCTTAAAGGCGCCTTACTGGTTAATACATCTCTACAATAAACTCGCCGCAAAGTGTAAAGAACTGAAGAAATAAATCGAAGTGGCTTTTAGTGGTGGCTGGGGGTACCAGATTGACAGCTTCGGAAATGGATGGCTTCTTTTTCTGCCCAGAACAGATCGAGCCCGATAAACAGAGGTGTAAGATTTCCCCGACTGCTTCACCGGGATGCCTTCACCCTGTCAGAGTGATGGCCGCGCGAGAGGGGACAAGTGGCCTCTCCCAGCCCGTTCTCTGCTGACACCGCGCCAGAACGGCCGTTTAACACCGAGGGGATGGCAGTGTTTTCCTTCCTTCCGGCAAAACAGAGGCACCACTGGCTTATTTCACTTGGAACAGTGAACAGTCAAATCGGATAGTAATAACTTTTGACTACCCTCAGCTCCACTGGATTCAAAGGGCTGAACTTAAAGTGAAAACCAACTTGAGTTTCCCATTACAATTTCCCACAGCCATCTCGGCCTCTATCGGTCCCTGGCACTAAATCAGGTAATGCAGTATAGTGTAGCTATTTTATCTGGTTCTCCCAAAGATATTTGAAATGAGTACTCTGCCATCCATGAAATCAAATGAATCTCAGGGACATTTCTATTTATGCAGTGTGAGGGGGATCTTTCAAAAGAGAAAGGAAAAGCATAAAAAAGGATGGACTGTTTCCAGAACAAGTGATGTACATTTTCCTTTCGGAAAGAAAAGCAGCAAATACGTATGAAAAATTGAGGGGCATAAGTTAAAGTAGAGTCTTAACATCATTTATTTATGTACTGAACTTAAGAACCACTAAAGTCGTCTTCATCACAGAACCTTAAAATGAGCAGAGACCAATATAACACGGCTATCAGATTACAGTCAGTAGATGTTAGAAAACATGCGCTTTGTTTATCTTACACTTTCCTAAACAATCATGCGCAGCTTTCTTTTGTTCCAGGAGTCACTCAAGCATATAATAAGAGTTCCAGCAAGTTGAAACCTCTTGTATCTGGTTATTTTCAGGCAGTTGTAAACTTGCTGCCTCCAAGTCAGTAGTTTTCTTATGTTGTCAGCAAGGATTTAAAAAAATGCCATCATCCCAATTCTTGTTAGTGAAGAGCTGCTCTATCTTCAGTCCCTTCCATTAACCCTCATTAACAGTTCACACTTACTTTTAAAATAATTTTAAACATCTCTGATGCTTTCAAGGTAAAAAGCACTTATGCTGCAGTGTGCACGTCTCACTTCTTGCTCCCTTAGCTGTTATAATTTCTCACCCTGGCTTTTTTCTCTTGTACCTCGAAGCAGTTCTCCCTACCATCAGCCTGATGAACCCATGACTGGTTTTCCCATACATTTACAACTTTGCTTTGTCTTTGCTCTTCTGTTTGTTCATTCGTTCATTCTTTCACATAACAGACCTTTCCATAATGTCTTCACTTGTCCTACCTGCATGTTGGATCAAATTCAAAATAAAATATGTGACGGAAAAGGCACTAGAACAGAAATCCTGGATCCTCATGTCAGCTCTGTAATCCGTCAAGCATGTGACCTTGAGCAAGTCACTTTCTCTACGTGCACCTCTGTTAATAGGAGCTGGGCAATGCCATACCTAAAATCACTTACAGCTTTGAAATTCTACAATATCATTGTCACTCCTGGAATCAGTGTAAACAGACAATCCAGGCCAGGCTGTTAGTAACTATGAGACACCAATTTCAAGATACTTACATTTTCAGTGGTTGAATACGGGGGCTCTCCTAAAGGGAAGAAAGGAAATTCTGACTTTGGTATTTGGGGCACATTAATGAGCTAATGAAGGAGTACTTGACGACAGAGTGTTCACATTCCATTTAGGAGACTAGTCTTAACTATTAGTCTACTTGCTATCTGCAATTCGTCTCCTGCCATTCTCTCTCAACCCTTCCCTTCCACACATCCCATGATTGCTCGCATCCATCAACGTCATCAAATGACTTTCACAGAGTTAGATCCATGAGTCCACTGTTACTCCTCATCTGACTTGACTCATCGTCATCATTTGACATATTTGATCACGCCTTCATTAAAACACTTTCTCTCTTGGGCATCTATGACTCACCAGCCTCTCTCCCTACCTCACTGGTCACTCCTCATTTTTCTTTGCTGATTTCTCTTCTGCACCCTAAGCCCCTAATGTTGGAGTGCTCCCAACCCTGAGGTGTTGGTCTTCTTTTCTGCGTGCACTCACTCCCTTGGTGATCTTATCTAATCACTTGGTTTTAAGCTCTATCTATATGCCAAAAATGCCAGATTTGTATCTTTAACCAAGATCTTTTTCTTGCACTCCAGATTGGTATATACAGATGGCTAATAGACTTCTAAAAAAAAAAGTATTCCTGATGTTCTTGCCCAAACCTAATCCATACAGTCCAGTTGATGGGCATAGCCTTGGTGCCAGCTCATCTGCCTACACACATCTACACACCCACTTTCCTCACCTCCTTCAAGTCTTTGCTCTCTTCTCACCTCTTCAATGAACCCTGACCATCCTACCTCTATCAGGCACTCCTGAGCTCCCTTATCTGGAACTACCTCTTCTTTTTCCATAGCACTTACCACCTTCCCTTATCCTATACAATTTACTAAACATATTTTTTGTTCATTTTCTGTCCTCCCAAGCTAGAATGTAAACCATGGGAGGGCAGGAATCCTTTCCTGTTTGTTCATCCATGTATTTCAACTACCTGGAATTGTCTCAGGCACCTCGTAAGTGCTTTATATTCATCAAATAAATGTTGAATCAATAGAGCACTGAGTGTTGGGCGAGTAGGGGAAAGAGGGTCTGTGGCTATCAGATAATAGCCAACATCATGAGAAACTACATATGAAATAATCAGTTTAATACAGCTTCCTTCTAATCATCAAAGCCCAATCCTGCTGTCCCTGCTTGATCATTTGATAACCCTGATAGATGGAGAGTATTCGGAGTTCACTTCTCACTGTGGAGACCATTGCTCTTTGCCCACCAGAATCCTCAGAACAAATTATAACCTGGGGCTAAAGAAACACGAAAAGTTCTGTATTCATCCTGGAAGACTTAGAAGAGAGCCTGTAAAATAACTATTTATATCTGCTGTAAGAAATATAAAAGAGAGGAGTCGTAATTAACAGGTATTGAGATCTGGGGCGCCTAAGTGGCTCAGTGGGTTAAGCCTCTGCCTTCAGCTCAGGTCATGATCCCAGAGTCCTGGGATCAAGCCCCGCATCGGGCTCTCTGCTCAGCAGGGAGCCTGCTTCCCCCTCTCTCTCTACCTGCCTCTCTGCCTACTTGTGATCTCTGTCTCTCTCTGTCAAATAAATAAATAAAATCTTAAAAAAAAAAACAGGTATTGAGATCTAAGCCTGTGACAGACATTATCCTAAGGTTTCACAACTATAAACTCATTTCTTCCTTGCAATAACCCCTACCTCCTGACTTCACACCTCTCTCCCATTATTGGGTGTGATCCATCTGGACAACAATCAGAAAGTAACAAAAGTGCAATAGGTCACAAAGGAAGATACAAAACTAAAGAAATAGACAACGGCCTTTAATACTTCTAAAGAAAAACGTTATCTGTTAAGCACAGCTGCCATATCTCCATGAAACCAGGTTGAGAAAATGTTTATGTTGGCACATTGAAGGTCAAATGTTTAAGGGTAATTAGATTTCTCCAAGGTGAATCATGGAGATGGCCTAGTTAGAAGTAGATACAGAACCTTTGCTGTCCAGCCACAAATTAGCACTGACATACTTAAGCACATTTCTAAGCATTTTTGCTTGTAGCTTCATCAATTATTTTACATATTTTCTGTTGCTAGTGTTTTACAAATTTCATTAGGATCACAAAAATAATTTACTAACCTACCCCTCCTCATCTCAGTATTATTTCTTTCTTTCTTTTTTTCCATTTGCTAGAGAGAGAGAGCACCCATGAGTGGGGAGAAGGGCAGAGGGAGAGAATCCTCAAGCAGACACCACCACACACCGAGCGCAGAGTCTGCTATGGGACTCTATCTCATGAGCCATCAGATCACGGCCCAAGCAGAAACCAAGAGTCAGACTTTTCACCGACTGAGCCACCCACATGACCCTCAGTATTATTTCAAGTAGCTTTTTATTACCCTACTTTTCCACTTCCATAAGTACAAGAAAAAAAAATGTTATTTCAACTAACTTCTTTGATATCACCCTCTACCTGCTTTCAATTATATTAACTTTCTCAAAGTTGAAGAGCTTCACTTGTTCAGATACTTTCATCAATACATTCAGCATACATTTATTGAATTGCAGTGACACTGCTAAGTTCAAAGAGGCATAATCTCAATCAGAGAATTTAGTGGCTCATAGTAAAGGAGAAACCAATACACTGTAATAGCTTCCTATAAGAACCTCAATGTCCATAAACAGAGGATTAGAGAAACAGACATTTATGTTCATGAAATGGAATACTATAATTTAAATGAATAAATTAGGTTTAAATATATCAATATGGCTAGTTTTTAAAATATATTGAGTGAAAAAGCAAATTTTCAAAAGATATATGCAATAATTACATTATGTTCCTTAGCAAAACAGGTTACAAAATGATATTATGTATTGCTTACAAACATACAGTGTGTAACAAAAAATAAAAAAGAGAGATTGACAAGTTAGGTACCAAATTCAGGTTAGTGGTTACTTCTGGAGAAGGAGGAGGTGAACGGGATTGGAAAATGTGTACAGTGAAACCTCAACTTGATTGGTAAGATGGTAAGATTGGTATTTCTTTATTTAAGGAAAAATATTTGAAGCCAGGAAATTTAAACTCTAAATTTTGTTAATTTGGGGTAGTAAGATATATGGTATTTTTCCATATTTTAAAGATTTTTCCCCAAATATTTTCCAAATTTAAAAATGAGAGAGGAGAGGGAAAGATATCACACCAAAAACACCATTCATAATAAATAGGAAATGACGAAGGCTACAGAGAACATACCAGAGATCTAAGCAAGTGTCAAGAAGGGAGCAGCACTAAGAAGGGCTGTGAGGTTACAATGGGGAGAGATCAGTGGATGGGAGTGTTCCTAGAAGTCTTCCTAAAAATCCTAGACTGGAGTCCGGCTTGAAGAATAACCAAAAGTCATACAGACTCAGCTGAGCAAGAAGGGGATTTCAAGAAGGTGGAATGGCAGAAGGAAAAACAAAGCTTCAGGAAAAGAACGTGGAACGTTCAGCAGAGATAGAGCCTCGGGAAACACTTTTGAGTTTGAATTTTAACTCTGCTATTTATTTGCTTAGTGACCTTGGGAAGGACACTTAATCACTCCAAAATTATTTCTTCGACTTGAACATGGGACAATAATATCTTCCTGGCTGCAGGATTGCACAGGCTAGAGAAAGTCTATCCAAAGATGCCTGCATATAGTGATACAGTAAAGCTCACAAGGGAAGATTCTGGTTAATGATTATCACACGGCATGAAGACTCAGGTCTCCTGATTCCCGAGTCAGTCATCTTTTCATGACACCACATTGGTGATTTTGCAATTTAGCACTATCTTATATTCGTGTGGCCAAAACTTTCACCATAATAAAGCAAGAGACTTCAGTCGAGTCCTGGACAGCTCATTGGATCTCAGCTATAAATTATGCCTCTTTAAAACAGCATGGAAGTTCCCCAAAAAATTAAAAATAGAACCACCATATGATCCAGCAATTCCACTTCTGGGTATTTATCCAAAGAAAATCAAAACACTAACCAAGAAAGATACATGCCCCCTCATGTTCACTGCAGCATCATTAATAATAACCAAGACATAGAAACAACCTCGGTGTTCATCGATGGATGAATGAGTAAAGAAATTGCAGTGTATATATAGTTGAACAACACAGGTTTGGACTGATCGGGTCCACTTATACATGGATTTTTTTTTAATAACTACAGTACAGTACTATAAATGTATTTTCTCTTCCTTATGATTCTTAATAACATTTTCTTTCTGTAGCTCACTTTATTGTAATAATACAGTATATAATAATTTAACATACAAAAATATGTGTTAATCTACAGCTTATATTATCAGTAAGGCTTCCAGTCAATAGTAGACTATTCAGTTTTTAGGGAATAAAACTATAAAAAAACTAAAAAAAACTAAAACTAAAAAAAACTATACATGGATTTTTAATGCACGGGGCGGGGGGCTCAACCCCCGCATTGCTCAAAGGTCAACTGTCTACAGCAGAATATTATTCAGCCATAAAAAAAGAATGAAATCTTGCCATTTGCAACCCAGACGGACCTTGAGGGCATTATGCTAAGTGAAACAAGTCGAAGAAAGACAAATGCTATAGGATGTTCCTTATATGTGGAATCTAAAAGAACAACAATGGGGTGCCTGGATGGCTCAGTTGGTTAAGCAACTATCTTCGGCTCTGGTCATGATCCTGGAGTCCCAGGATCGAGTCCCACATCAGGCTCCCTGCTCAGCGGGGAGTCTGCTTCTCCCTCTGACCCTCCCTCATCTCAGGCTTTCACTCTCATTCTCTTTCTTTCAAATAAATAAATAAAATCTTAAAAAAAATTAAGGTTGCCATATTTGCCAATAAAAATATAGGATATCTAATTAAATTTGAATTTCAGATAAATGTTGAATAATTTAAATAAAAAAAAATAAATAAAAGAACAATAGTGTCAACAACAACAAAAAAACCAAAACTGACCTTACAGGTACAGAGAACAGATTGGTGGTTACAGAGTCAGGGGTGGCAAGTGGAAGATGGGCAAAATGGGTGAAGGAAGTCAAAAGGTACAAACTGTCAGTTGTAAAATAAATAAATCTTGGGAATATAATGTATAGCATAACAACCATGGTTAATAATATTGTATTGCACATTTGAAAGTTGCTAAGAAAGTAAATCTTAAAAGTTCTCATCACAGGATGCCTGGGTGGCTCAGTCGTTTAAGCATCTGCCTTCGGCTCATGTCAGGATGCTGGGGTCCTGGAATCGAGTCCCTGCATCGGGCTTCCTGCTCAGTGGGGAGCTTGCTTCTCACTCTGCCTGCCACTCCCCCTACTTGTGCTCACTCTCCCTCTCTCTCTCTGACAAATAAATAAAATCTTTAAAAAAATTCTCATCACAAGAAAAAATTCTATAAGTATGCAAATATTGAATTATTATGTCATACACCTGAGACTAATATAATGCTGTATGTCAATTAAACCCCAATTAAGAAAAAGGTCTCTTTTTGGTGTGAAAAACAACTCCAGACTCTACCTCTCACTCCATGCTCTTGGTGATTCTCTGGAGTATTCTAACTATTTTGTCTATCATATATATGACCTTGAAACAGTCGAAGGTAGAACTTTTGGTCAATTGGCTTCTCAACTGTTGAGTCAGCTGCTGGCTAAAATTTGAGATACCAAGTTTGTGTCAGCCAGGAAGTTAAAACAGAAGGTTATATGTTTAATGCCTTAAGGTCCCTGGTCTTCAAGGTTTACCAGACAAAAAAAAAATAATAATAAGATGCAGAAGACTTTGGTCACATAGCTGTTATTGATAAACTATTCACAGATTTGTTCAATGGACTCTAATATTTTCCATTTTATTTAGGCTGTTATGCTTGTTATGAAAGCAAGTTTAAAGAGCATAAAAAAACCAACAACTTCGTAAGACTTCCACGACCCTGTGTTATGTGAATGGTCTAGATTACCCTGAAAGTCCCCGGGCCTCTTTTATCTTACCTAGTATCAGTAAAGGGAGGCTCCATCCACATGATTCCCAAACACACCTCACTTCAAAGCAGACCCATGGTCCCTTGCCACTCTACTGAGCCAGCTACAGCATGAGTTAAGCCCAAATTTGGGCGATCGAATTATTTTTCTCAGCGAGGTTTTAGCAACCATTAGCACTATCCCAGGAAGTTGTCCTTTCTTAGAGATAACTTGCCATAGGAAACTATGTTTTCTTTTTTAGCACATACTTCCAAATTTCACTGCTCTGCATGGAAGGGAAGAAGCATATGTTGCTTCTCAACACCACTCACTTCAAACAACGGAGAAACACAGGGTTGTTTAGGCCACGGGAGCAATGGACACACACCATCCAGAAATATCCTTTTGTCTGACAAAATGCCACAGACTTGCACTGATAACATGCTATTTTTGTCCACCATCAACCCACTACCGCTGCCATCAACCACCAAACATTCAAAACAATATCAGAATTTTCCAAACTCTTAACCAATCTCCCACCCTTTTCCGATACCTTTTCTTTCATCTCCTAAAGAACAAGGAAACTGTTCTATGATTTTATCAGGGTTAATTAAGTTAATTAAAGACACTAACTTGGTCACATTGTTTTTGATTGCAGTAATGTTGTCACAGAGGGGATTTGAAATAATCTCAGATGACATCTCAGTCCTTGACAAAAACCCACACAAAACCACAGCCAGAATTGGTTCTAGTGGTTGACATTCGGGGCTACCTTCTAGACAAGGAAGCTTGAAAGAGGATTGGCCAAGCATCAGCAATCCTTTTAATCCAATGTCCTTCCACAGTCATGGGGAGCAGAATATGCTACCCCAAAATGTACCTCTTTGGCATAGGATTACTTTGAGCTGAAGGCAACTGAGAAGAAACAGATATAAGAAAACTTCTCTGCCCTCCCCATATTTGCCTAAAAGCAGGATACGGATTCGTGAAAGGGTCCACTTATACCAGGAAAGACAGACATTACTGAAAACAACTCTAGACCCTTACCAGCCCAAGAGGGCACCAGAGGATTCTATATAACAAACTCCACTAACTAGACCTTTATGCCATTAGTTCCCCCATATATTAACCTTACAACAATTTGCAACCCTAGACATTCAGAGTTTTTCCTTAGTCTTGTGTCTTCTCAAAAAATGTATTGTTCTTTTGTTAAGATGTTCTATATGCCCAGGTTCTAACCACTCCTTCAAGTTACTCATTAGTAAGTACTCCCATGTGTACATAAGAGGCACTTGTTAATAACTCCGTTTGGCTTTTTTCTTGTTAATCTGTCTTTTGTCAGTCTAATTTGCAAGGCCCCATCCAACGAACCTAAGATGGGTAGAAGGAAAAAGAGTTATTTTCCTCTCCTACAAGAGCATACTAGAGGAGAAGATGGGCTGGTAAATTGCCTTTTTCTATCTGCTCTAAAGAGATCTCCCATTGCTGGGATTATTGGTCTAGCGTCTTCTATGATTACAAAACCTTCCAACAATTACAGGTAAGGGATAAAAGAAGATAGAATAATCCATGATTTTCTTTCTACTTCTAATTTTGTGAACTTCTGAAATTAAAGGAATCTTTTCTCTTTCTTTAAGAGAAGCAGAGACCAATAGGCACAGTACATCTGATGATGTTTTAAAGGTAACACTTTAGAGTTCATCCCGACAGATGGGGTAGGCAACAGCAGAGAAATCTATGCATGGGACTTCGATCAGCCATCACAGTTCTTCATTTTATTTTTTGATTAACTTTTCTCATGCATAGCTGAAAAACACTAAACAGAATGAAAGGCAAGTTTTGTAATTAGACTAGATTGCCCAAGGCAAGAGAAAAAGAGAGACAAGCAAATCCTGTAATTCAGCTCCTAAGTAACATCCTCCACATGATAGAGCTTCTTCATACATTTTTTAATCAGGTTTAAAAGTTTTGCATGTGTACATTGAAATGAGTGTTTCCTTTGGGGAAATGTATTAGTTTGCATCAAGCCTTTCATTTTCTCTTAAACACACCTTTTCCCCCATATTTTAAAACATATAGTGCATGAAGGTGTGTGGCAGCAGGGAGGAAAGGGAAAATATCATGAGAGAAACACATGATAAAACTTACAAAGATGGAAAACTGTGGACTATGTGATCGAAGAATTGAAGGTGTGCACCCAAAACAACATTGGTGGCTCAATGTCACTGGTCCAAAGGTTTCTCTTTGCCTTTGGACCAAGAACACTTCTCATCAATAAGTTATATAAAAGAATAAGCCCAGCACATCGGTAACAAGTACATAAACTGAAAGGAATAGCAAAGATAGTAAAAGAAACATATTAAGACTCCAGAAGGACTCAAGAAGTATAGGCCAGAACTAATAGGGTATAATTCGTAAGGATAATTGAAACAAGACGGGACCGGAGAGGGAGACAAATCATAAGAAACTCTGAATCTCAGGAAACATACTGNGGGAGGATGGGGGGGAGGATGGGGTGGTTGGGTGATGGACATTGGGGAGGGTATGTGAATGGTGAGTGCTGTGAATTGTGTAAGACTGATGATTCACAGACCTGTACACCTGAAACAAATAATACATTATTTGTTAATTTAAAAAAAAATTAGAAAAAGAAAAAAAAATAATTCTACACTGGGATAAAAAACTGGGGTGCAATTTCAGAAAATGGTGGAAAACCAGAAGCTAGGGTGTATATTCAGAAAAAGTCCTGAGTAAGGAATTAGAGAAGACCCGTGGCTTAAGTCAATTTAACTCCCTTTTCTCCATCTGTTTTCTCAGGTAAAAACTGGGCATAACACTATCTACCTCTCGGGATTGTTAGGCCATTTAAATGAGATGATATGTGAGACCAAATCTTATAGCAGTCTGTGTGGACAGGGGTCTTGTGACCCCACACGTAAGGTCAGGATCAGGTCAAACAGTGTCATGTCTCTGCTGTTCTCAGTATTGGTCAAACCAAGGGAATAATACTGTGATCAGATATAAGAAGCCTTGATTTTAGAGAAAGGGTGGAAAGTCAGAAAGCAATTCTTGTGCATCTATTTATGTGTCTAATAGGAGGCTCTGGGGATATTTGTGAGAAGCTATGGTCTCTACTCTCAAGGAGCTTTTAATCTAGAAACAAAGGACAGTAATGTTCATCTAGAAGAAGTTGGTCAATGTGTTGCCAGTTCTGTAAGCGAAGTCCATGAGAAAGAGTTATCTGAATCACCCTTCTGTCACCTACTCTGTCTAACCCCGTGTTTGTATCTACACAATAAAAGTTTTTTCCAAGAATGAGTGATGTAAGTTTTGCTTGGAAGGGTGAAGATTGGGCGCCTGGGTGGCTCAGTGGCTAAAGCCTCTGCTTTCGGCTCAGGTCATGATCTCAGCCTCCTGGGATCGAGGCCCACATCGGGCTCTCTGCTCAGCGGGGAGCCTGCTTCCTCCTCTCCTTGTCTCTCTGCCTGCCTCTCTGCCTACTTGTAATCTCTCTCTCTGTGTCAAATAAATAAATAAAATCTTTAAAAAAAATTTAAAAAAATAAAAAAATAAAAAAATAAAAAAGAAAGGTGAAGATCTAGGGAGAACAAGAAAACTCCCTTTAATATTTTGAAATTCTAACTTAAGAGGGAATCGACCTCTATTTTGTAGCTCCAGAGAGCAGAACTGAGGCAAAAGGTTGAAGGGACAAGGGAGCAGATTTGAGTTTTCTAGAGAAAAACTTTGTAGTAATGAAAGCTGCTGAAACAGAAAGGACGAGTTGAAGAACTGGAAAAGCCCCATCACTGAGAATGTCCAACCAGGGGCTACACAGGAAAGTCAGGATGCTGTAGAAGAAATTTCTACACTAGGCCATTGGCAGCTGAACTGTGTGAGAAAAAATTGCTTTCCATTTAAGAGATCCTCATCAGAGGATTAAAAGCCTATAGTCCTCATACCCAGGGCCTATTTGTAAAGCCTGTTGCACTAAGGGCTGGGAAATTTGACCAGGCAATAGCACTTGGTTCAAACAATCACTAAAAATAAGAGGGAGGATGACAACTTAAAAATTACCTGAGGTTGTAGTGAGAACGCCATGAACTACATGGCATCTGGTATTGGTCTGTAGAGATTAAGTCCAGTCTTCATGCACCGTGACAGAAACTTCTCCTGGAGTTCTTGGCTCCACCATGCAAGCCTGAATCGGAACAGCTACTCCACAGCTGGTCAAGTTCATTAAAGGAATTTTTGCCAGTGACTTTGCAGAAGAGTCATTGTTCAGGTGTAATAGCTTAGGTAACATTTTCCAGATGCAGATTCATGTTCCCTAAGACAGTAACTTCCCTTGAATGAAGTGAATCAAATGAAGTTGACCCAAGACCAGACTGAAAGGTGCATCCATGTCTTCATTAGGGCCTGTCCTCCACGTCCTAAAACCTGGACACCTCATGCTGAATGGCCCATAAGAAAAATACTAATAATAGCACTGTTGGTCCTGGGTCATGGCAGACACCGTGAAGATGGTACAAGAATGTCCTATATTGGATAAACGTCGTTTTATAACAGCAAAAATATTTGTTGCTGTAAGATTAGTTAAGGTTATTGTATTTTATCTGGGCCTGAGAATCCTAAAGCTTGGCCTTCTTTGTGTGTCTCTATTCAAAGATCACAAGCTATGAGGTCTTTTTGTGAGATATTTGCCTACATAATTAAGACAAACTCTCAGACCTTGAAGTAAGATTTGAATAGTAAATCTAAATTGCCCTTTCAGGGAATTTGTGTACATGTATTTCTCTAAAAGTTATAATTCTTTGCTTTGTAAAAAAAAAATTCACTTAGAAAACAAGAAAAAAAGAAAAGGAAGGGAGGGAGGAAGGGAGGGAGGAAGGGAGGGAGGAAGGGAGGGAGGAAATTGGGAGGGAGAGAGGAAGGGAGAAAGATAGGCTAGATCTTTCTCTTTCCAGGCCTTGTAACTGAGATCCAGGGTTTGTGGACATCTGACAATGCCGGGTCCTCTGCCTGCTCCTGCTCTTTTATGCCTGATACCATGTCAGGGTCCCTGATTATACTTTAAAGCTAATGGCTGTTTCATGGTTCTTAAAGGCTGCATCCATTGTTGCTTCACCTCTGGGCCCATTGACTAAAATTCAGGTAAAAAGAACAATCCTGCATTTCCTATCCAGAGTTGCATGTCAAAGCAAAACCAAAGGCTTAACACAAAAGGGAAGTAAAGCTGTGAAAGGTCCATTTCCAAAATTAACAAATAGAGAAAGCCTGAAAACCACCTACCCCAGGGCTCCATTTCGTCTTTAAGAAAAATCAGGCTCTAACTTTGCACTCCGAACTCTCCATCCCAGGTCACTTCGGCAGCACCACATTTCAATTCTTTAGGTAAGGAATGGTTTGAGATACTCCCCGGTCCATTTAACGCCTCCCAAAGCCCATCTCCAGGGTGTGTGAGTGCCCTGCCGACAGCCAGCCCTGCTGCGGGCACAGGTGGGGGAGCCAGGCGGCGGGAGAGGTTACATTTGTTTGGCAACTTCTTCCAGGCTATTCGAATTAAGACCACAGGAGAAGCAAGCGAAAGTGAGACGTGCTCTTGTGCTCTTTGATGTTCGCAGTCAACAGAGCAGAACAGCAAAGGGCACAGCCCAGGGCCCAGAGCAAAGGACAGAGCTGGGCGGCTCCTCAGCAGGGCCACAAACCAAAGCGTTTCCTGAGGCCCATGGCCACCCTCCTGAAGGAACTCCAGAACCCAGAGCTCGGAGCCACCTCTCCAGCCTAGATTTAATGGTTTCTGTAAACATGGTGAAAAATAAATGAGGTTGTACTTAAGCCTCAAAGGCCTCACGACCCGACCTCTCCCGAGGAAATTCTGACTGGTCAGTACTACCTTCCCGCTACCTCCATTTGCCACAAGTCGTGAGAGGAAATTCAGGCTCAAAACCCTCTCAGGCTATCATCCACACTCCATGTTTCACTTAACTTCTAAACGTTCAGATAAATAGAAAACTCATCAGTAAACATTGTGACAGTTATCTCTTTACTGTCATTTATATAAACTTTTGCACATCCCTTTCTAAATCAAGCTCAGATGGATCGGTTGTTCAAGTATAAACATATTTAGCAGAATTCTGTCATTTCCTCATATGTATATTCATTTGCGAATGACTCACTTCATACATCTTCATAAACCTGAGAAACTATCTGTTGAGTTCTTCACAGATGCCGGCGAGGGTGCCGCCAGAGGGGAAAGCTGACAGTGTATGCAGGATTCAGCCATGGCGGGAGAAGGAGCTGGAAGTCGTGGCCCTGGGATCATTGTAATCCGTCTTTGGGTCCAAGAAGTGTCACAGGGATCCACCTGAAATAAAATTATCCCTTTCTCTTAGCTTGTTTGGTACCACCTGAGCCTCTAACTCTTTATTATTTTTTTTATTTTTTTTAAAGATTTTATTTATTTATTTCACAGAGGGAGAGAGATCACAAGGAGGCAGAGAGGCAGGCAGAGAGAGAGGGGGAAGCAGGCTCCCCGCTGAGCAGGGAGCCCAATGCGGGCCTCGATCCCAGGACCCTGAGATCATGACCTGAGCTGAAAGCAGAGGCATTAACCCACTGAGCCACCCAGGCGCCCTCTAACTCTTTATTAAACATTATCTTTCCCATCTGCTCTGTCAACGTTCAGCACCTTGTGGACCAACTCCAGCCTGATTGGTTTTTATGGGCAACATGATCTCAGTTTTACGCACCTACATAGGCCGATCCCAAGGACAAAGAGGATGAACAATCCATTAACTATAATAAGCAACTACACATCCTGAGATAGCTACAGCATATATTTGATCTCAAAAGGAAAGGCTGAATTAAAATATGTCCCAAAATGTCTAACCTCCAACATATAGAAATAGTATTTTCTGTCCTCCATGCCCTGGTGAGCAGTGCTACAAGAAATCACGTCTCAGTCTCACTCAATCAGACTTCCCAGCCCTTAAATCTTATTTTAAGATCTGACACTACAGCAAGAAAAAGATCCTCTTGAAAGCCCTCTTCGTGATGATCTGTGGGCAAAGCCTGCAGAATGTGCACAAGCACACACACACACACACACACACACACACACACACGCACTCTTTTAAAGGAAAAAATGCGTTGTTGTTGCTTTATGTAGGAAACTCGTTTCTTCAGTAACTTTATAATTACATGGCTCCTGGTGGCTTAAATTTATAAAACCTCGGTCATGAAAATTGAGTCAAATACACACAGAGTTATCTGAGAAAATCAATTGATATTCCTAGTCTGGGTTGATGACAGGCATTGGAAAATCACTGCTATTATTTATTGCAAAATTTAGTTCAGTACAAAGTAATCTACTAGGACCTCATTTGTGCACTTTACTGTATAAGTTTTTGCTTACTTGATTTTGATAAGAATTCCCTCTTAAGACTCATTTCTCTTTGTACCCCTGTTTTATTGATGAGCTCGGTCTGTTTCTTTGGCTGACCTTTCAAATAAAGATACTTGCTTTTTCTGTTCCTCCAAATCTTCGTGATCCTATAATAATAACGATTATGACGGCATCTGATCACACTGTATATATTAATGACAAGGCAGAGCTGGCCACATGTCTTCCCAGCTTACTGATCCCACTGATGAGAGCTGTCAGCCTGCCTCCTTGCAACTTGCATTTCAAGGTAATTAAAAACTAGCTTTTTTAGCAGCTTGAACTTTGTTTTGCAGTGAATTGGAAATATCGCATGCTGCAGAAATAGAGAATGTACCAGTCACCTGCTCGGCTTTACGCAACGGAAAGTGTGAAAAACAGGTACAGGAGTTAATCATGTACCCAGAGTGAGGGCTTTCAAGCTCTTGCATGTGTTTCTGTATTCATTGTTTTGCCTAAGGAAAGAATGCTAAAGTGCAGAGCTGAGTGTCATCTTCAGATTGCAGTTTAGGATGTCACTTAACAGGTCAAAGCCAAGGTAAAGCCAAGGTGAAGAATGAGGCAGGCATGCATCCATGGGCACAGGCTGTCCAGAAGAATGCCCGTGCCAGCAGTGCTGGCCTCTGGGGACAGAAGAGGAGGGGCGGGGTGATAGGAAGAATGACTTTTCACTGGGTTTCACTCTTGTTTCATTTGAACATTTTACCTGATGTTCACATTACTTTAAAAACTAACAGATCTAGCGGTAGCTAACAGTATTTGCCCCTCCCAGCGCTGTGACAAGCCCCACTGATCCCAAAGTTCAGCCCCAGCAAAGTGGCGCAGTAGCCGCAGCTGCCTCCCGGAGGCCCAGCTCCTCACTTCCTTTCCCCTCGACCTCAGCCAGTGTCCCCAGAATCTCACCCCGGCAAAGCAAGTGTCCAAGAAACCACCTGCTTTCCTGAGTACAAATGAAGGATCACAGTTGTGCTTTCTTACATACACATTAAAAAGCAATGTCAGACTGAAAGAAACCACGCAAATCTTCATCGTTGAGAGTGTTGGGGACGAATTTTCCTAGCTTATGCAGGTGGTAGGGGAAGATGCCTGTTTGTGCTCTGGTTTGGAGGGGAGAGGAATATCTAAGCAGGGAAGAGGAGGGCTGCGATGACGGGCAAAAGATGGGGTCCTGCGCTGGAGGGCGGTGCCCGGGGCATGCAGCTGGGGCTGACCGATCAGAACTCCGTGCAGAATGCTGGGAAAACGGGGTCCTTGACCCCCCAGTCCCTCCACACACTGCTGGTGTCTGTGAGAGTCCTGAGTGCAACGATGTGCATAAAACATGACCACTGGATACCTTCAACATGGTATACAGCAATGCCACCCCCAGAATCGCGAGCTAGTGAAAATATTTCTGCAGTTTCTCTCAGTGCTCTCCACGAGATTGCTCTAACCTTCCTTAGTGCTTGACTTTACTCCGTTCTGCCTTTCAATGCCCTCTTTTGATACTGCTTCAAACCCAAATCTTCTCCTTCTAGTCACACATGTATGCATTAGAACATGGTAAGACAAAAACGTGTCTACTCGAGGATTAAATTTTTCACCTCTAGGCAGTTAGTAGGCCAAACTCATTAATCCCCTATTTGCTGTTTCCTGCATGGCACTAAGCAATGAAAATGCTGGTAAAAGGCTTGTGTTATGACTCTGTGGCTCTCCTTTATGCCCATGTTATTCTGCAGAGAAGCTGGCATGGGTGTACCAGCTCTTGCTGCTGAATATTCCATGTGATAGCTACACAAAGACATCTGCTCTTGTGTCCGTATGGGAAATTATTACATTGAGTATTGTTGACTTTTTTTCCCAAAACTGAAACATCTTTTTTGTTTTTGCTGTTGTAAAGTAATAAATACCTGCTTTGTAAAATTCTAACACTAGAGAACAGGACAGAGTTGTAAATGAAAGTCCTCTTTGTAATCTTCCATGACTGGGATATCTACTGTTACCAGTCTGGTGTATATTTTTAGAGATATCTGTTATACACAATCATTAATGAATGTATACTGTACGTGCTATGCCAGAATTCTGTTCCAAGGGACAAAATCTAATGCACGGTATCTTGAGCACAAAAGGTCGCATATAACTTAAAAACTCGTGCTAGTTTCAGGCATAACTTGATCCAGAGACTAAAATGATATTACCAAGACTCACATTCCTGACATTTGCCATTCTCCATGTTGGGATTATTCTTGGGGCCCATATGCTGTCCACCAGAAGCTCCAGGCTCACCTGTCCTCAGGTTAAATTCTAGCAACAAAAGGTGGAGAATCTATTCCTATTATTTCTTACACAAGTCTTAGGATCTGTGTGGATCAATATGGCTAAAAGATCATCTCTAAACCAATCAATATACCCAGGAAAATGAAATACCCTGATTGACCAAGCTTGAGTCTCACATGTACCCCTGGAGCCAGTTGTGAAATGAACTCCTTCCTAGGCACATGGACTAAGGGTGGATGCTTCCAGAGAATCATGGACTGTTGACAGAACAGTGCTGTCAACAGTGCTGATAAACAAAGGCAACAAATGTCCCCAGTACATTCCCACCTTTCACCATTGACATCAGGTTCAACTAAATGATTTGTGGGGTTCGGTTCACAGTGAAAATGAGGGGATCCATTTTTGAAAACCAGTAAAAAAAAGTGCCATTAATGGTACTGAAATATAAAATTGTTTCCGTCCTTCTGCAGTCTTCCCATCACTAATCATGGTGGGTTTTTTGTTTGTTTGTTTGTTTCTTTACTGTGCTATGTTCTGAATAAAAAAAAATTAAAACTTCAAAGTATTAGCATGGATATGACCATTCATATTTATACTTCCTGTATCAGTTTCACATGCAGATATAAAACTTTTAATTCAGAATTACACAACTTATATTTTGCAGCTCATACTTGTACATGTATTTCATTCTTGCCAGAACTGTGGAAACTAACTCAACTGATTTAATTTCACCCCTTGATAGGTACTCCTTCTATCACACTGTCTACTTTCAGCTTACTGGTGAGTTAGAGAAGACTTAAAGGAAATGTAATTGTGTGTTTCTCTCTTCTCCCTTTACTTCTATGCCATCATTTTCAGCACAAGTGGTGGGCAAATACACAGGTGTAAGACAAGTATGAAAGGATATGCTAGGGTTTCTTGGTCATTTATGTTTCTTAGAATGCCATTACATCTTTCTGCATTCAAAGCAAGTTTGGGTTTGCATGGAACACACGGCCTCTTGCAGTTGTCATGGTCCCCACCTGCTCAGCGGGAGATGGAAGTCCCTTTCCTTGTACTTGCTTGAGTCTCGCTAAACTCCCACACATGATGGGTTAACAAGAATTCTGTGCTCAGGGGCACTGAGAAGGCTGTATGCCAATGGGATGGGAAAGAAGGCTGGGCACATTTACTGCATTTATCTTTTCTGCCCATGCACAGGCTCCATTGTCTTATCAAATTTCACTTACAAAACCCAAATTCAAAGGTAAAATTCTTAAGCATGACAAGAGAGGGAGCGCCTGGGTGGCTCAGTTGGTTAAGTGTCTTCCTTTGGTTCAGGTCATGATTTCAGGGTCCTGGGATCGAGTCCCGCATCAGGCTCTTCTGCTCATCAAGGAGTCTGCCTCACCTTCTGTGCTCTCCCTCTCTCTCTCGAATAAATAAAATCTTTAAAAAAAAATGCCAAGATAGCAATAGCCACATATTAAATCAAATTCAGGACGTTCTGAGAACCAGACTTGTACAACTGCCTGGGTCCCAGACCCAGAAGCTGGCCTTGGGTCTCAATAAAGAGAATGAGACTATTTAAATGACCAAAAGGGACTGAAAAGCTCTGCAAAAAGACTGAAATGTGGTTAAGCAAAGCTGCTGCTCAGAAAGAAAGGGAGGTTCCACAGAGAGCAGTGGTAACAGCTTTGGGGGAAAAAAATAGAAGCCATTTCAAATATGTGCCCTGCAATTTATGACTACTCAATCAAACCCATTACACATGTAAAATCCATTCATTTTTAATGATTACGTAGGATCCCATTGTACGATTGCACCATAATTTATTTTAACAGTCCCATATTAACATTTAGGTTTGCTCCAATTTTTCAATAAGACTTTTATGAATATTCTTGAAAATTCATCTGATTATTTCCTGAAGATAAATTTCTAGCAGTAGAATTGCTGAGTCAAACAAGATGCAAGTTTTAAATGTATTATATACATTACCAGACTGCCTGATAAAATGGTATACCAGTTTATACCAGTAGCAGCATGTAAGAAAACCTGTTTCCCCATACTGAACACAGGGTATTACTATTTGTTTTCATCTTTGCCAATCTGAATGATGAAAAATGGTATCATTGTACTTTTTTTGAACCGTGGCTGAGGATAAGTATCTTTTTAGGCTTATTGTTAAATTTTATTTTTAACATTTCTGAACATTCAAAGTCTACCGGGAGCCCTCCACCCCTCAGTCTCACATTCAATGAGAGATGAAGGAAAAGAAATGAACTGAAGCAGTGTTATTATTTCCTACCAAAATGAGGGATAATAATAACAGCCACCAGGAGGCGCCTCAGTGACTCAGTTAGTTAAGCGTCTGACTTGGTTTCAGCTCAGGTCTTGATCTCAGAGTCAGGAGATCCTGCTGCCCCAGGGCTCTGTGCTCAGCAGGCAGTCTGCTTGGAATCTCTCTCTCTCTTTCTCTCTCCCCCTACATCCCTCCCTCTGCCCCTCTTCCCTGCTCTCTCCCTCTCCGTCAAGTAAATAAATAAATCCTTAATAATAATAATAACAACAGCCACCCTTACTAAGTGCTTACTATACCTCACACACTTTATACACATCATCTCTTCACATTCTCACAATGTCATTGAATCCTAAAAATCAAGACAATGGTTACCCGCCCCCCCCCCATTTCACAGAGGAGAAGAAGGAGGTTTGGAATGTTTAAGTAACAATTAAGTGCCAAAACAGGGTCTCTGTAGGAACAGACCTTAACCGTACCCCGCCCCCAAAAAACCTTGCTCTACAACTAGATGTTCCTAAATTCCATCTAATGATTCTCATTTTCATATTAATATGGCAACTGTTTTGCCCTTGGCTGAATTAGAGCATAAAGTAATCCTTAACCACAGAATGGCATTGTCTAATACCTAGCAACCTAGGATGTTAACCAAAAGGAAGAATGTTACCTAAACTCTATCTGTCTGGCCAGAAGCTGAAAGGCAACTAGGAAAGCTGAGTGGGCATCACTCATCTTGAAGCCTCGTAAAAGAAGGGAAATTGTATTTGCAAGTCCAATTTCTGAATGTTGGAAGAAGCCTCTCAGGAACACTGCAGTGAGGAGTTAAAATGAGGACCCTGAGAGGGGATGTGGATAATATAGTGTGTGGGGCTCTCCACTGCAGGGTATGTAAATACTTTATACACTAATTCAATTACATTTTCAGATTATGCAGGAAGACTGATTTAAGCAACAGTCTGCCCTGCTGGCCCATCACCCATGCATACATGCAGGAGAGCAGAGTTAAGAGAGCTGGGTCGACCTTAACTCTGGATTTCTTGACTTTTATGGGCTTAAGTTGGAACTTTAATGTTTTATTAATGTCGAGTTTTTGGAGTTGGTATTCAAAATGTTTCAAGCAGCGATAAGATGGGTCTCAAAGACCTGGAATCTGTTCACATTGGCAAGTAGTAAAAAAAAAAAAATCCACCGTTTTAGACAAATTATCAACCACTCAAAGAAATCAGTGGGATTATTTTTGCATAAATTATTAACCTCGAATAAAGTGAAAATATTTAACCTGCCATTGTAAATGCATGGATAGTGTATATGAGTTGTGAAAGTCCCGTTCTAATGTATAACTAAATACATTCTTAAATTGATCATCTTCAGAGAAAGGGCAAAAAGAAACCATAAATAAAGACATTTGCTCAAAGCACAAAAGAAATGAGGAAATCCTTACAAGTGCCTCAAAGAGTCAAAAAATTTTAGGATATCCCTCATAGTATTTATATCTTATTTTGATTTATGCAAGAAGTCCCCTCCAAAACCTTAAGGCCCTGCCTGGTTCTATGTGTGATTTTCTAGAAGGAAATTCAAAGATGACCCAAGGTTGCAATTTGCGGTAATAAAAACTTTTCTATCAGACCAGTTCTCTTCTTTTTCGAAGGGTTTGGCCTTTGGAAAAAAAAAGCGAGATTTATGTAATATATTTTTGAGGGAGAAGGAAAGAGCTGTATTGAGGATTAATTTTGGGGGTTTTTTTTGCATCTGAATAAATAAATATATTTGTCGGCCTGTATTTTCCTTGAAAATATTATTTAAAGACAGATTGCCCTTTTGAGAGACTAAGGATCAATAAACATTTTAATCAGATGGCTATCATTAACGAGGGTTAGCCCTTCTCCCCAGTGTTACTCCGGTGTTTGCCACCGTTTCTAAGACTTGCCTTACCTCTGTCTCCGTTCATTCGCAAATACTCACAGGTTTTAGTGGGGAGATTTTTATTTTTCTGGAAACAGAAGATTTTGAGTTACATGTTTTCATATTCATAAATGTCTCGACTGTGAAGAATAAAGTGAAAAGAGATTTAAACCGGGCAAAAACACTGCTTATAAAACAGTCACTCAGGAATAATCATCTCAACTAAAGCAACTGTTTGTGCAAAGACAAAAGGGGCCAAATTCTGTCCTTGGATGTGCACACACAGCTCCTATTAGCTTTTGAAAACAGCTACGTGAGTGTAGCCAAGGACGGTATTTAGCCCAATTTGGTCTAATTTATCCAGACTACTGCAGCCATGAAACATAAAGACAGATTGTAAGACATTTTGCATGTCAGTACAGTAGCAAGCTTGGGGTTTTGCAGTCCCCAGGGTTTCCTTCATCAGGCCAAATGTCAGTGATCACATCTGAGAAGTTTGAAAAGTACAGAGATCAAATTTACTTGCGATGCTGCTTGCGGGAGTTGGCAGCCCTATCTCAAGGAATGCCATTCTTTCTGTGTTGGGGGCCAAACCCTAGCGAATTAAATGTACCAAAAAGAAACAGACTTAGTCATATGCAAATTAAATTAAATGCTAAGATAAAAATAAAAGGACACTGATTTTAAACAGTTTTTTTTAAAGACCAAGAGATATTGAATGATATGTTTTAGACAGTCTTAATGCCCTAGTTTACAAGATATATTCCAAGGAAAGTTTTTTATAGTTTGCTAAATGAAATTTCCCCCAGAAATGCTTATACTTATATAGATGGTGGTCTACAATGGTTATTTACTCCACAATGGGGCTGTAAGTCACAGGACTGGCTTTGTTTAAGCCAATGCTCAGAAGGTTAGTCAAAGAAGGGTCAATGTCCCCGCCAAAGTGCTGCCTCTAGGTAGCAGACATAGCTTGAATATCAGATGGCCCAGCCGCGTTATACAATATTACACAATTATCCAACCTTGAGACACTAGCCCCCCTTTTTTTCTTTCACTGACATTTTATACGGGAAAACAAATAGTTTGGCAATCTCTTTTATACATCCGGGTTGAACTCACACCACCAAATGCACTCTGTTCATTGCAGCAAATGGTGCCCAGACACATTTGCTTTCCTGGGGGGCACTTATTTGACACCTCTTGATTCTTGGGGACCTTTACGTTGCTTTCTGTCTGGGAGCCTGGATCCAGGGCCTTTTACATGAGTAAAATCCCCACTGACGTCAACGCAATGTTGGATGTGAGTGCAAGACGTAGCAGTAAGACCGTCTCAGAACTTCTCAGGGCATTACAAGTACAGATGAAGGAGACGACACCACACATTTCTTACCTCTGTGCCTTGGGAACAAAGTTCTGCAGATTTTTGCCCATTTCTCAATCTTTGCTTTGAAGTTAATAATATACATATCAAAGCACTTCAGTTTTGGGGGGGAGAGTTTGAAAAGTATATAGAAATGCTATTCTATAAAAAAGCAATAATAAAAGCAATGATAGCTTCCATTTATGAAGCACAAACCATGAGCCAAATAACGTACTAGATATCTGACACATGATTTCATATGTGTAACAATTCTGGGAAATGGGTTTTATTATTTTAGTTGTAAAAATTGTTTTTTTTTTTTAAATTAAGAGTTCGGAAAACATAAGAAACTTGCCCAAGTTCATACAGCAAATGACTCAAGGCAGAAGTGGCAGGGTGTTCTTCTCGCATGAAATCTGGATTCCATGGGACACCTGGGTGGCTCAGGCAGTTGAGCCTCTGTCTTCGGCTCAGGTCACGATCCCAGGTCAAGTCCCACATCAAGCTCCTTGCTCAGCAAGGAGCCTGCTTCTCTCTCTACCTGCCTCTCTCTCTCTCTTTCTGACAAATAAATAAAGTCTTTGAAGAAAAAAAAGAACAGGAAATTGGACTCCAGGTTTGTGCTTGTCAGGTCCCGAGGTAATACGGTCCAGGGTAAATTGTCATGGAGAAGCGTGCCATGCTTTACTTCTGTCTGCCGTTTCCTACAGTCATCAGAAAGATTCCCGGTTTCACGAATACAAATTTATCTGCTGCCTTTTCTCAGTATCTTCCTGGCTACAAATGTTTTCTGCTCCCTGTAACAGTAGGTGTTGGGAGTTTCTTTGTTTTTTGCTTTTGTTTCTCTACAAAAAATAATGGAGGAGAAGAAGAAATGGAGAAACACTCACTACATGTTTATATCCACAAATAAGGCTGAATTGAATTGGTAATAAATGGCCTCTCAAGCATTGTTTTCATTTGCTAGTGCTGCATCTAATGACTGACAATTTCCTCATTTTTATTCTCAGACAAGCTCAATGGCATTGGTGTTCTTTGCTCTGTAGCAAACAAAGACAAAGTCAGGAATTTGCTTTACTTCGTTGTCAAACCGATTTTTCAAGATTGGCAATTTGTATTCACACCTTGATATTGTTTGGGAACTCATCAGGGGCCTCAGTTACACCAAACAGGGTGATAACACAAAAGCAAAGCACTATTAACTGTTTATCATGTCACCAGCTACGTTCCCAATACGCCATACAACCAAATGGATCTCTGCCAGCTGAATATTTAAAGTCACCCCCGAAACTTTCTCCGGAGGCCATTGTTTGTGATTTCCCCCTTTCTTTATGCCAAACCTTTTGATGAGTGGCAAGTCACTAGTGTTTAATCAGAATAATTTTCCAACCCTATCTACCTCTGTAGGCCTCTCTCTTCCATGAATCAAACTGGTAAAGACCAATTCTTCTTTGCAATCTCTCCTTGTGCCCTCCAGAATCCAGGCTGCTTTTCAAGAAGAAAGGAGGCTTGGTATGGGAAGCTCTCTAAGCACATTGATCCATATGAGAAGAGATGACCACGCCCTGTCTCTCCTTTTTTTGCCATTTTATTCCTTGGTTCACCGAAGTACAGAGCAACAAGAAGTTCTGAGAAGACAGGAATCTGACATGCCTTGTATACCACTCTACAACAGTGCTCGAGAATCTGGTTGATGCTCATTTAATGCTTACTGTATTTAATGAAAACTCATATCTGATTATGAAGGTTGTCAGGGAATTTTGATTATCCAAAAAGTCGTGATTCTTCATCCCTCATAAAAACAAAACCATGCAAGCGTGCCTGGGTGGCTCAGTTGATTAAGCCTCTGCCTTCAGCTCAGGTCATGATCCCAGGGTCCTTGGATCGAACCCTGGGTCGGGCTCCTTGTTTAGCAGGAAGCCTGCTTCTCCCTCTCCCTCTGCTCAAGTGCATGCTCGCTCTCTCTCTCTCTCTCTCTCTCTCTCTATCTCTCTGCCTCTCAAATAAATAGGTAAAATCTCAGAAAAAAAAAGAAAAAAGGAAACGAAAAAAGAAAATAAAATCATACAACTGGTATAATTACGGCAGGCCCACACCGCCTGCCTCCCTTCCCCTTCCCCATAGCTAAAAATCTGCTCTAAATGTTCCAGGTCACAAAATCACATCTTCTTTGTGATTGGAACAATCCTATCCAGGCATCTTGGCTACTGAAGACCTGATCCTTTCCCCTTCTAACACAGTATTTTCAGATGGAAGGGTGGAAAGATTAAATGAGTAAATCTAAAATTTCAGTATGTAACAAATAATACATATTAAAAGAGATGGGACACTTATCCAGAAAAAGATATGCCTAACACTACCAATTAGTTTATATAGGACATTATAATGGTTTCTATTTATAATTTTTTCCAATTAAAAATAATGATGTAATAGACAGGATTTCTAAAACGACCACCCAAGAGGCCCCACCTTAGTCCCCAGTAAGTCCCCCAGTATTTAAGATGTACTTAAAATAGGAGATTATCCTGGATTATCCAGGTGGGCCCAACATAATCAGATGAGTCCTAAGAAGCTGAGAGCAGGGATAGAAGGGTAAGTCAGAGAAATTCAAAGCCTGAAAGGACTTAACTAGGTAGGAAAACAACCTAAGGGTAGACAGTTGTCAACAAGTAGACAGGTGAAGAAAATGTGGCGCAAATATACAATGGACTATTAAAAAAAAGAAAGACAGGAATCTTTTCATTTGTGACAACAGGGATGAACATGGATGAACCTGGAGGGCATTATGCTATATGTGAAGTAAACCAGACAGAGGAAGACAAGTACTGCATAGTATCACTTACACATGGAATCCTAAAAATAAATAAATAAATAAATAAATAAATAAATAAATAAATAAATAAAATAAATAAAGTCTTACTCTTAGAAATGCAGAGTAAGAAAAGGACTTGTGACGGGCCGGGGCTGGAGGCAGTAATGGGGCAAATAGGGAGAAGCTGGTGAAAGACTCTAAACTAGCAATTAGAAAATGAAAAGGTCTGAAGATCTAATTTATAACGTGGTGACTATAGCTGATAACACTATATTGTATAATTGAAATTTGCTGACAGAATAGAACTTAAATGCTTATACCAAAAAAAAAATAAAATGATGTCATGGATGTGTTCATTAACGCAATGGGAAGAATTCCTTCACGATATATATTTTTTATATATTATGTATACAAATACAAAAGCATACAGACATAAAATATACAAAAATATAAAATGTATTAAAAATAAAATATAGATTAAAAACATATTGATAGGTTAAAAATATTAAAAGTTATACTATATCAATACATATTTATATGTATATAAAATCATCACATTGTAAATATCTTGCCATTTCATTCATCAGCTATACCTCAATAAAGCTGGGGAGAAACAAAAAAGAAGGACCCGATTCACCATTGCTGGCACTGCTGGTTTGAAGTTGGAAGGACCCTATGAAAAAGGAAGGAGGTAGCCTTCAGCAGCCACAGCAGTATCCGGTGGACAGCCAGCAAGGAAACCAGGACCTCAGTTCTACAGCTGCAAGGAACTGAAGTTGGCCATCAACCCAAAGAACTCAGAAGTGAATACTTTCCAGAGCATCCACATAGAAGCCCAGCTCAGCTGACACTTTGATTTCAGTTTTGTAATACCCTGAGCATAAAACCCAGTCAAGCCTACCTGGACTTCTAACCTACAGAAGTAATTCATGTGTGCAGTTTTATGCCTGTGTGTTTGTAGCAATCGTTACACTAGCAATAGAA
This sequence comes from Ailurus styani, assembly GCA_002007465.1. Classification (NCBI taxonomy): domain Eukaryota; kingdom Metazoa; phylum Chordata; class Mammalia; order Carnivora; family Ailuridae; genus Ailurus; species Ailurus styani. The sequence goes on along the minus strand of LNAC01000042.1, from coordinate 2,714,801 downwards.
AGCAAGTGAAGGGACGATAGGGTATTTGCCTTCACATTATTAAAAATAAACATTTTTAAAGAGTTTCAATGGGAGAGAAAGCTTGACTTGCAACTTTTGAAACTTAAAATAGGTGAAGCAGTCTCCTATATGGTTGTATCCTTTGCAGGAGGGTGAAGGGATGGGGTGATAATCTGGCGTGCAGGCTAAAATTAACAGTGACCATTATCCAGGGAAGGGGAGTTACTCAAACAGCATTTTTTTTCACCTGTTAGCCACAAGGCATCATGCTGTGCAATGGGAATTGAGATTAATCAGACAGAGTCCTAGTCAAAGATGTGGTAAATGACAGAAAAATAAAATTAAAAGTGAGAAGTGCTATAGTATGTATAGGTATAAATGCCAGGGTGAGATAGCAAGGAACCGAAGACAATTACAGAGGATAATCCGATCAATTGCCAAGCTTTTTCCATTATTTCTCCTTAACACCATTAAAATCTGTCACATCTTTCTACCTCTTGCTGTCCTTGTGACTGCTTGCCTATATCAGGCCGGGAGCACCTGTTACCCAGCCTTCTGTCATCCCTCCTCCACCACTTGACTCATTATCTGCTCAGCTGCCAGAGTGATCCTTCTAAAATGTGACTCAGGGGATGACTGGGTGGCTCAGTCGGTTGAGCATCTGCCTTCAGCTCAGGTCACGATCTCAAAGTCCTGCGATTAAGCCCCACATTGGGCTCCTTAGCGGGGAGCCTGTTTCTCCCTCTTCCTGCTGCTCCCCCTGCAGTCCACGCTCTCTCTCTCTCTCTCTCTCTGACAAATAAAGAAATAAAATCTTTGAAAATAAATAAATAAATAAATAAATAAATAAATAAAATGTGATTCAGATCATGTCACTCTTCCATGTACTATTTTTCAATAGCCTCTCATTGTCTCCACATAATCTTCAAACTCTTTAAAATGGCTCGCATGGCCTTCTATGACCTGGCTCCTGCCCTATTCAGCTCTATTTCTTAAAACACACTCACCAAACTTTCTGCTCCAATCACACCAAACATATTGAAGTTACCTCAACATTCATGTTTTCTCTCCTTTGGACCTTGAGACTCTTATCCTTGGCTCCATCCTACCTAGGTAGCTCCTAGCCATCCCTCAAATCTCAGTTCAGAAATAAGTGAAGTCCTTTTTGGCTCTTTGGGCCCAAGAATGAGTTATTCTTCCACGCACAGAGTTTATTTCCTGATTTGTACTTGCCTATCTACCTGTCTTTCTTCTCCTCTACATTATAATATCTTTGGGGGCAGACACCATGTATTACTCCCCTTTGTATCCCAAAAATCAGAACAGTAGGCATTCAGTAAAGATATGTATACCAATTGGTGTTCTGGAAGCCAATGGAAGAAGCATCAAGAAGTCAAAAGAGTCGACAGTGTTAAAAGCTGAGAAAATGTTGGGGTACCTGGATGGCTCAGTCAGAACACACAACTCTTAACCTTAGATTCATGAGTTTGGGCCCCATACTGGGTGTAGAAATTACGAGAGAAAGAGAGAGAGAGAGAGAGAGAGAGAGAGAGAGATAAAGAGAGGAAGGAAGGAAGGAAGGAAGGAAGGAAGGGGAAGAGGAAAGGAGAGGACAGGACNCTCTTAACCTTAGATTCATGAGTTTGGGCCCCATACTGGGTGTAGAAATTACGAGAGAAAGAAAGAGAGAGAGAGAGAGAGATAAAGAGAGGAAGGAAGGAAGGAAGGAAGGAAGGAAGGAAGGAAGGAAGGAAGGAAGGAAGGAAGGAAGAGGAAGAGGAAAGGAGAGGACAGGACAGGAGAGGAGAGGAGAGGAAAGGAAAGGAAAGGAAAGGAAAGGAAAGGAAAGGAAAGGAAAGGAAAGGAAAGGAAAGGAAAGAAAGGAAAGAAAGGAAAGGAAAGGAAAGGAAGGAGGGAGGGAAGGGAGGGAGCACCCCAAAGGTTAACATTAGAATGAAGGTAAAAACCCTCTGCCTTCAAAACTGAGAGAGAGAGAGGTTAAATCTGTGTGCTTCTGTAGGTGAGTCTGCAGGTAGAAGCAAGGAAAGTCCCAGGAGACTGCTCAGAAAGCACTATATTCTCTGTAAATTATGAAGCAAGGCTAAAGGCTGAGAATGAGAAGAATGGTGCAAGTTGAAAGTTTGGGAACAGCTGCCTCACAGGGACTTTGAGGAAGCCAACCCGGGACACGTAAGAGGATTGCCAAGTTGCACTGAGAGCCCAGCTGAAGTCAGATAATTAAAGAATAATGATATTTGTCTGAATTTTAATTTCCATACACACACAGAAAATGTTGTCCTGCTTGTGTATGTTCCCACTTCCACAAGAAAGTGAGAAAGGAACTGAGTTTGAAAGAAAGAAAGCCTGATTGAATTCTTTTTTTATTCATTTCTGTATTAAAATAGTTTTACAGGTATCTGTGGTTGATTTCCAAATATTGGAAAACCAAGCATTTTTGTAAATCACAACCATGTGTATTTTCTGCTTGTGTGTGTGCTTCTACCTTTTCACATTTGGTTTTAAAAAAAAATTTACAGGTGGGGAGAAAAAACATCAGCCAACAGGGTTTTGTGGATCACACAGCCCCATGCAATTAAGGCACCATTGTTAATTTTCAAATTGTCATAATCCATTGGAGAATTTAAGACAATTCAAAAAACAATTATGACTGAATGAAAAGTGAATTGGGCAATCAACTGAGATGAAATTCAGCCCAGAGAAACAAAACGTTGAGGAAAAAAACCTAGAATAAGGGAAGAATGAAAGGCATATGGAAGTGACTAATTGTGTAGGGATGGTCTTTAAAGACCAAGGTTACTTGACAAGAAGGTGGTAGGGGTTTGTTTGACACTGAATGAGATTTAGTTATTTTGCTAAGTGCAGCAGATCTGGCTTTTTCATGTTGAAGTTGCATAATAAATGTGTTGAAGCCTACCCAGATGCACATGGATAGAGCTATATGTTGTTTACCTAAGACTCTCTTACAGCAACAACTAAACAAAGCCAGTCCCCACAGACATTATGGAGCAGTTTGCAGCAAATCAGAATTTCAATTTCTTATTCTGATTCTACGAAGGGATTAATTTGGGATGCATGCGAATGAATTATTTTACCCTAAATCAGCAAGTTCAAATCATCACATCTTGTATCTTTTGTTTTTGAATTTGAAATAAATGTAGGTAGCAGGATCACCTTCATCAACAAACAACTTGAAAACACCCTGGAAATACCATCTGGATGACTACACGAAATGTGTCCTGAATGAATCTTTTTTTAAGTGTTGATCTCTGCAGTCTTACATTCCACCCAAGCAAATAGGCCCATGTAGAAGAGTCAAATCTTATTGCATTATGGCTCCTGTCATTCTCAATTCCTGCTAAATCTTTTTTCTCCACCAAGCTATTTCCTACTATTCCAATCTTTAGTCTATGCCTTTTTTAAAGGCATTAACCAAAATTCATCTCCAGTCTGATGCTTTCCTTGGCAAATCACATCCCATGATGATCTTTCTCGTGGTTTGAATTCCCTCTGAACTCATTCATTCATTCACTCACTCATTTATGTTTCATTGTGCATTTACCACATGAGACCCTGAGAGCATCAAGTTCAGTGTTCTCCGTGCAAAGTGCATATATTCTATGCTTCCTTGGGGCCCTGGACCTATGCTAGGCACCATAAAGTTTATAGAAGGAAGAATATGTAATTATCTATGTCTTTCAAAAAGATTTAAAGCAACTGGCTGTTTAAAACAAATTGCAGTACAGTAACATAGTCCACAAAATAAAAGAAAAAAAATCAAGTAATAAAGAGACAAAGAAAATTATATTAAAACTTGCTCCTGAGTTTCCAGCAGCTAAAAAAAGGGGGGGGGATTAAATGGATCATAAAGCTCTCATTCTCTAATAAAAGAAATGCTGCTACTAAAAAAAGATTCTGAGTTGAGCAAGGATGACAAAAATCATGGCAGTATTCGTTCTACTAAGGACACAACCTCAGAATCCCTCCTTATACAGCATTCCAGGGAGGAACTACAAATTCAGCAGAGCCTCCACTCAAAATAAATTCTTCTCACCATTTCTTGTATAAATGATTTTCTTTTCCCTCAAGAAATTTGCTCCTTAAAAAGTAATAATATCTACTTACAAAATTAAATATTAAAAAATAATAATAATAATAAAGCATGGATACCAGTAAAATTTGAAGAACATTTTAAAGCTAAACTGTGTGGTGCTAATTGATTAAGTCTTCTATCTCTTTGTATCCCCAATAGCATTGAATGTAGTCTTTGCCCAGAATGAGGGTATAAAGACCTTTGCCTGATGGACTTATTAATGCAGTAGGAATTTAGAGAAGGAAGACCCTGGTAGTGAGAAATCTGCCTTGAACAAGAGCAACAACTGAAGCCAAGGCTTGAAAGATGAGTGTTTGTTGAACGAGAAAACGAAGATTTTGATTCAGTTAACCTTTTTTTGGGGGGGGGGATTTTATTTATTTATTTGACACAGAGAGAGAGAGAGATCACAAGTAGGCAGAGAGGCAGGCAGAGAGAGGAGGAAGCAGACTCCCCGCCAACAGCGAGCCCCATGCAGGGCTCAATCCCAGGACCCTGAGATCATGACCTGAGCCAAAGGCAGAGGCTTTAACCCACTGAGCCACCCAGGGGCCCCGAGTCGGTTAGCCTTTTGAATAGATTTTCTTTAAAATCCTAAGTAAACTTATTGAAGCTCTACTCTTGCTTAGTGACTTTTCCACTGAAGGTACGTTTTCCAATAATTCTGTGTTCATCTCATACTGACTCCTGCATTCTCTCCTTCAGATTTTAATACATCAAGAATCCATGGCTAGAAATTCAGTTTGTTAGCTTTTATTAGCCACCAACTCAAGAAATTAAATGGGCATTTCGTAGATGTCTTCAGCTTTATCTTCCTGAGATCCAAACAGGTTTTATGTCACCTAAGGAAGGAGAGGTTCCTTGTAAGGTTAAGAGTTGAAGGAACATGGCATCTGGGTGGCTCAGTTGGTTAAGCAACTGACCCTTGATTTCCCACTCAGGTCTTGACCTCAGGGTCGTGCATTCAAGGCCCACACTGGGCCCCATGCTAGATGTGGGGCATACTTTTTTAAAAAAAGAAAAGGAATTCAAAGAGCAAAAAGACCATCTTGATTACATCAGTAACCCACTCAACAGCACCTATTAGATTTGTCTGCAAAATCATCCTTTCAGTTTTCAATAAAAAAAAAGATGAACTCATTCTCATTTCCTCCTGTTGCTGGTAGTTAGAGGTTGAAATATGCAAAAGCCTATATGCCATGGACCCCCTCAAATCAGTAAGTACTCAAAATTGTGTGCAAAATATGAATAAAATATTGATTTCATTAAAAATGTTAAGGACTACTTAATTCAAAAACATTTTATATGTTTGCATATTTATTTCTGAATTTGCATATTTGTTTGCATATAACTTGTAAAGATGAATGTTAATTATACTTTAAAATCATTTATAAATTGTAACTAAGAATGTTGTATGAATTTTTAAAACTGCCAAATTCTCAAGTACCACTAATTATAAAGTGTCATGTAAAGTACACTGGAGCAGACCTCATATTGAAAAAATATTGAGATCTTGACAAATAGAAAAGCAGAACTATTAACTGTGCTCACTGATTAAATGATACCTGAGGCAAGTGAAACGTAAGTGACACTCTGTGCTTTTCCAAAGCATCCACTTACCTTCACTGAATTATGATGAGAAACTCAGGCTCCAAACCAGACAAATATTTCACCTGATGCCTCCCCATCAACCCACATTTAAATGTGAGCTTCTGAGAGCTGTTCCACAGCCCCGCTGCACGTCTTCTAAAAATGACAAAGAAAGTAAGTAAATAAGAGTCACGATAAGCGGTAAGTCAACTTCGGCAGCACACTGTGTCAAATGAGGTGAGCTGAGAAGATCTGACTGTGCACTAATTGGGTTTGTAAAATGTTTCAGAGCCATTTAAAAAACATTTACACAAGGTCAGCTCTGCACGGTTTTCCGAAAAGAACCACGGAGAAGAATGAAACGTCCAAGTAATTACACTGGACATGTAGATGTCACATTCTCTCTATTAAATTGGGCATGAAATTGGACTTTTGAAAAGTACAAGAGGTCTTGCACCATTTTCTACATTTTTTATAAAATGTTTAATTATCCTAAGCACAGATAGGCTTTAGATAGGAGCTACAGCTTATGTATTGTTTGTTCCTAAATTAGCAACTACTATAAGTCCATTTCTTTTGAAAAAGTTTCCGAGAGTTGCAGCAGATTAAAAAACTGACTCAGTTTCAGCTTATTTCCGTCATCCACGGTCTTGCCAACAGAAAGAGACATTGTTACCAGTCTGGCCTCCTCAGACACCACCACCACACCCCTGTCTCTATTAGTTTAGGGCTGATTTGTAAACGACTTACTACAGGAAATAATTATGCTAAATTATTCCATGTTGTTATATTATCAGTGTCCTATCTGAATCCATACTAATATAATTAGAGAGAAAGTCGACACTGAAATAACAAGTAGCTCTTAAAGTTCCATGCATGTTAAGTAGCATTTACTGCGCTGGCAGAATAGAACTTAGATCTCAAAAATAATTTGATATTAAAAGACAAAAGTAAACAAATTAGATTGTAAGTTTGTTTTTTTCCCCCTGGGTATTAATCAGCCCTGGTAAACCTTGTATTGTACTCTTCAAATCTGTGCTAATCAGAATTTAGGTTTTGAAAGGCAAAAGGAAAAAAATTGTCTCCCTCTGGTGGGGAATATAACAAGTTTTTCTTTCTTTGCTTTTTTTTTTTTCTTGGTAATTTTTTTTTCTCCAGCAGTCAATGTCAGATAAATTTTGTGATGCTCTTAAAGAGTACTCTGAAAAACAAGATTTTATCATCTTTTGAACATGGCCAACACTCAGAAAATACAGATTCAAGAATGATCTTTACTTCCTTCACTTTTTTTTCTGAAGAAAATAAAAGGATAAAAGAAGGAAAATATAAAACCAGCAGGACGAAGCAGAAAAGCATTGTATTTACATGAATTCCTCAGCTTCTAATTGGACTGAATCCGTAGTTTTGAAATAATGCTGCTGAGTAAGTAGTTTCAGAAAAGGAAAGTCCTAGAAGGCTCCCTTCCCCCTCCACCAGATTATCTAAAGAGTTCACTGGCCTTTTTTCTCTGTGATCCTGAAACACTTTCCCATCACATCACCTGTGATTTTGTTCATGTTAGTCTCTTCAATAAGACCATGGGCCCCTCCGCATAGAGACGATGCCTTATGTATCCCCACGTCACTGGTATTCAGCATGGCATTTCACAAAGTAAAACTTAGGTTATACCAGGCTGTGTCCAAAGCCTTAGACATAAACCATGGGCAAGGTCCACCTGGTCCTTACCTTCATGAAACTACAATCTAATGGAAAATAATAGACTAATCAAAAGTACATTTTACCATAGAAACCATATGTTAAATAGTAGCTATCAGCCACAAAAGCCTACGCAATTTATATTGTAATCGAAACAAATTAAAATTCCCCTTTATGTTGATTCATGCCTAAAAGTTCTAGAGGGTTATTCTCATTGCAATGTGTAGAAAGAATTTTGAGCTAGAAGTTTGATGCCTGGATCTATTCATTTAACTCTCTAGTAACTACCATGTGTCAGGCACTGTGCCAAGCCATGGAAACACATTCTGGTCAAGAAAGCCAGATTATAAATAAGTAAAAAAATAAAAAATAAAAAATAAAAAATAAAAAGTTGAAGATAGCTTGTCATTTGTCCTATGAGGGAAAAAAATAAGGCAATGGAAGCGGGGTATAGTAATCACGGTTCAAGCAGGAAATCAATTTTACACTCAAAGGAGCAAATGAGGAGAGATTAATAAAAGTACTGTTTAAATGGTGTGGGCAGGGCTGCCTGGGTGACTCAGTCCATTAAAGTGTCTGATTCCTGATTTCGGTTCAGGTCATGATCTCAGGGTCATGGGATCAAGCTCCGCATCAGTCTACGTGCTCAGCGCTGAATCTGCAGTCCCTCTCCCTCTGCTCCTCTTTCTGGAATAAATAAATAAATAAAACCTTCTAAAATTTTTTTTTAAATAAACAATGCCTGGAGTTCTGTATAATATCAGAATCCAGTGGTTGAAAGGTAGACATTTGTCAGCTCAAACTTTGTGCATTCATTCACTTATCCATTCAGTCAGGGTTGACTTATTAAATGCCAGGCACCAACGCTGACGTGTTCAATGGTAGAGCCAGGACCAGTCTTCATGTAGCTAATGCATCAAGAGGGAACTGTCACCACCAGGTGTCACTAACTCCACCCCTCACCACTCACAGCATCAGTGAGGTGAGTATGAGAACATCTTTCTAACACTGAAAGCTTTGTGGTCACTCATATTTATTCAAAAATAAGTATATCTTTTATATCTTAATTGAAAAAATAGGGGCACCTGGGTGACTCAGTCGGTTAAGACTCTAACTTGATTTCGGCTCAGGTCATGATCTCAGGGTCGTGAGATGGAGCCCTGCCTCGGTCTCCACATGTGGCACAAGTCTGCTTGAGATTTTCTCTCTCTCCCTCTGCCCCTCCCCACCAAACCCCCCGCTTGCATTCTCTCTCTCAAAAAAAAATTTAAAAACAAACAAAAAAATACATAAATTGAAAAATTGAAAAAAGTGTATTGACACAAGTTACTATGAATTCAGTAATTCTTTTAACAAATTTGAATTGACTTATCATAATAGTTTCTACATACATTTGAAAGGAAGTACAACATCCATTTGGGAGACAGACTAGTTTGCTCATCAATACATCACATGCACACTGGAATTGTGGTCCCCCTGCCACAGAGCCTACTCCTTCCCCCAGAAACCTACAGACTTGATGAGCAAAGATTATCTGCCAAAACCTGTGATGAACTGATCACAGCCAGACTGTGATCTCCGTAGTGATCTCCTCCAGTGTGATGCTCTAAGACCAATACCAGGTGCACACAGTGTTACTCTATATGTCAGTCTCTAGCAACATTACTTTCTTGCCCCAGACATCTCAACCCGATGGGGGCACGAGGAAAGCTGGAATCATAAAGGAAACCCATCCTCCTACCATAAAGGTGATATGTTTTGGACAAAGCAGTGTTTCTGGTTCTCTGTTTCCCCATCCTTATCCCTGACAGCCAAAGAGAATTCTCCATCCCTCAGATAGGTGGACACTAACAGGTCCACCTTGCTAGTATGGCAGACAGGCCCAGAGATATCCAAATCCTAAAGGAAAACACAGCTTGACCTGCCATCAGAATACTCCACTGGGCTAGACAGTAGGGAACAAGTACCAACCACATATATGACCAGTGTGCTGGCAGAAAAAGAGAGAAAGTAGTACCGATTGTCACGGGGGAAGGGTTCCCAGAAAGTGAATGTGATTTGGACCTGAAAGAGGATAACTTCAACACTCAGTGGGGAGAGCAGAAAGATCATCCAGGCTGGAAGAAGATGAGAAGGTAGATCCCTAGGATCTCATCTAGAAGACGAGAAGGTAGATCCCTAGGATCTAGGATCCCTAGCATCTAGGAAACCTAGGAACTAGGGTTTTTTAGTATGCAACAATTGGGGCACCTGGGTGGCTCAGTGGGTTAAGCCTCTACCTTCGGCTCAGGTCATGATCTCAGGGTCCCGGGATCGAGCCCCACGTTGGGCTCTCTGCTGAGCGGGGAGCCTGCTTCCCTTTCTCTCTGCCTGCCTCTGCCTACTTGTGATCTGTCTCTCTTTCTCTGTCAAATAAATAAAAATCTTTTAAAAAAATAAGTTTATAGTATGCAACAACTACTGACTCAAGCAGGTTGTAAAGTCAGTGTTGACCATTGCTTATAGAAAGAGAGGGCATGCCATTGGGGAAAACAGCATCCCCAATAAAGCAGATGAAAGAAGAAAAGAGAAAAAATGCATCATGAGGATAGAACCTCAGGCAGAAGTGATCTTCTCCTCATTCAAACCCTCTGGTGTGTTTCATTCTGCTCAGATGATACTTATCACAGACTACCTTGTCATCGGTCTTTTCCTCATCTTTGTCTCTTTTCCTCTGTTGGATTGCATTTAAATTCACACAGGAGCAGCAATGGGACAGAGTGGAAATAGCAAAGGGTGTGTAGTGAAACAGTAATGTTCAAACTCTAGCACTTCCACGTACGTGACTTCAAACAAGTCTCTCAGCCTCTCGTAGCCTATGTTCTTCATAAAATATGGATGGCAAAGCTTACATCTAAGGGTTGTGTTAAAAACGAAATGAAGTAAGTAATAAGGCATGCGAAGGTCTTGCATACATTATAAAAATAAGAAATATATTTCTTCCCCACTTCCATGTTATGTCCTAATGCTTACCTTCATGTCTTTCACATAGTTGGTTCTCAGTATGGGCGGAGTACAAAACAGTCACACTGCTTTCCAGATCTTCTCAGATTATGTTGTCTTGAATAATTTTGTTTGGTCTACATAAAATTGACTCCAAGAATCATTTATTAATCACCTTCAATGTCTAGCACTGCTAGGGCATAGGACCATAACTGTATGTTCTTCATGGGCCCTGTTCTCAAGGAGTTCAAGATCAGTGAGTTGTTCCCTTGATGACTCATCCCTGGAGAAGGACTTTTAAGGAAATAAGCCAATGGTACACTAAATGATGCTATTAAACCTGAGTAATCCAAGGACATAGTTTTAGAGCCAGGTAACTCCTTCATGAAAATGTTTTATTTAAACTATGAGGATTTTAGACAAAAATAATACCACAGTTAAAATCAAGATTCTTAACAGAAGAAAACTCTGAGGGGAAAAGCTTTTATTCTATGCTCACCAAATCATGTTTGATCTTATTAGTGAATTGGTCCTTTCGGTAGGATATTGATGTACAGATTTAAAACTGGTCCAAGGCATAACAAAATTCTTGTTTACATACTTTTGTATAACTTCAGCAGCTAAGAAACAGCAGCTGCAGGTTGTGATCCAAGATGAGGTAACTTTGTTTAAGGTAGTACCAGGCAAGGTAGAAGCTTAGAGGAAAGAGGCCCAGTGACAGACAGCTCAGTCAGTGGCCACAGTCCCCTGTCAAGGACAGATTTTTCCACTATCCTACAGAGGCCAGTAAGGGAGGGGTGATTAGGGACAAACACTACAACCTAAAGGTGCAGTATAGCAGGAAAAGATATGAAAACGCAAGCATGCTTTATAATCAAGACTAAGAGATTGTCCCATTAGAATTGAACTAGAGGGGCTCAAAGATCAATTGGAAATGAAACTAGGGAGAAATCCTCTCCCTCACACTGTCATTAAGCCCCATTCTGTCTCCTTGGCTTTACTCCTCAGGATCTCAACCCAGTCTTTTATCCTGCTCTATATCTGCATGGAAAGAATATTCACAGAATCCCTCATGTCAAGGTGGCTGAGTGACTCAGTTGGTTAACTGTCAGACTCCTGATTTCAGCTCAGGTCATCGTCTCAGGGTTGTGAGATCGAGCCCTGTGTCGGGCTCTGTCCTCAGTGCAGAGTCTGCTTGAGCTTCTCTCTCTCTCTCCCTCTCCTTCTGCCCCTCTACCTCCTCTGTTTGCTCGCATGCACACACACACACACACACTCTCTCTCTCTCTCTCTCTCTCTCTCTCTTTCTCTAAAATAATTAGATAAAATCTTTTAAAAAATATCCCTCATATAGGCCAGGTACTATGCAACATGTTTCATATATAATATCTATTTCATCCCCTAATTACTCTAGGAATTAAGTGTCATTGTTAGCTCCATTTTACAAATGAGGAAATCTAGGCTTAGAAAATCTTCAGGTCCACACACAGCTCAGTGTAAGAGCTGGGATATGAACTCAGGTCTAGCCGATGGCAAAGTCTACACTTCTTAGATTGTTCATGTTTACAATTTTTTACAAATTTTATAAATTCATCTGTTTCTTCAACTTTCATTCATTAGATGCTCTTGATAATGAAAATTCCTTTTAGACCCGAGGGAAATGCATTTCCAATGGTGAGATTTCAGCTCAGGTCCAATGATAACCAGAGGCCAGAGAGGGAAGGTGGACAGTAAAAAAACCATCCTAGTTGAATGTAAATCATACCCCATAGGTAGCTAACACAGCCAAGTCATGGGACTACGTGAGTAAGAAAGAAAATGTTTATGAACTTGCAACAGAGACTCAGAGTGGTATGGTTGAAGGAGAATGATAGGGTCAGACAAAAACTGGCTCTGGCGTAACCCTGAGTAAGGGAAAAAAGATGGGGATACAGTCTTGAATGGGAATGAGAACTGGTTGTACTGGGGCCGAGTTTTCCTCCTCCCTAATATACATCCCAGGACTGTACTATTCATGAGTATAAATGTTGTCTAGGTTATTCCCAGTTTAAAAAAAAAAGTAATTGACCATATCCTTCTCACCATTTTAATATTGAGCTATTATAATATCACATTCCAGTGGCCTTCTAACTGCATGGTTATAGTGTCCTTACACTTACTCTGAAATTGTTTTTCCATTGTTATCTTACATTATAGTCGCATCGTAATGTCATGTTTAAAGGTTCCCCATACACTTGTAATGAAATCGTTTTGCAGTTCAGAATGGCATCATATTGGCACTTTAAGCAGGGTATCCATCACCCTGTATTGATAGTTTTCCCAACAAAACACCCTATTTTAGTGGCTGTGAAAGTAAATAGCTGTTGCCAGTGATCTGTTCTTCCATTTCAAACTTAAATGGTCTCATCTGTTTTATTTTACCTTGCAATTTTCACACCCACTGTGGTATGGACCAAATTTGGACGGTTTGCTTTCATATGAGAACTGTCATTCCATTGGCTCATAAATGTGTATATGACAAGCCACTTATCTGTTTTGGTTTGGCCTTTGTGCCATAGAGAACTCCTTACCGTCTGATGATCAATATGGTTTGGCCACTCCATTTGCAAGGCGAATGTAGGTAAGTCTTCTGCTAATTGAAATCTGGAGGCAAATTATTTGGTAAATGTTTTCGAATCAAGCTAACTGAATTTCCAAAAGTTATGTAGGTAATTACTTCATTACACAATCACACCAAAAAAGAGCCCTATTTCCAAATAGCCACGCATGAAAAATTTGCATAGTATTTTAAAGCCAAGGCTCAAAGACAGAACATTTGAGACGCATGCATGTTGTTTTATTGTAATTGTTACCCAGAATTGGGCATTTTTAGGCAATTTTAAAGTGCTGTCATCACCTGTGGGTGGTTAAACTTGGAGAGGTTAACAATGTGATTTAAATCTCCACTTCAGAAATTAAATGTTACCCAACCCAAGTCTAATCCAAACTAATTCCCACTTGGAAGTCAGCCAGGGTGGGCGCAAGTCTCTTGACAATAGGCTTCACTTCTGAGATCTTTCTGTTCCCTGCTGTTAAAAGAGCCATTACTGCCTCAGACACAACTCAGCTATGGCTGTTTTGACGTTTTTTCACATGTCCAACCAGAAGTCGGAGAAGCAAAGAGAGAATAAAAGCGGTACATTTTTTACAAGAAAAGATTTCTGCTAGCATTTTCATACTCAAAGAAATTCGGCATTCAGCTGGAGCTGGGAGCAAAGCTTCAGATAAGCCTTCATTTTATACAAACTCCTTCTCTGTCTTTAGGAGTTAACACGGATAATGAGGATGAGGCAGCCCATAGATGAGTTGGGCCCAAGTGTTAAACACTATAAATCCACGTGTTTCAGGCATTTGTGCCTGAGCTAATGCTTGAATATATTTTCTGTCCGGAAGCAAGTAGAAACAGCCGTAGCAATGATTTTGGTTCTTGGATAACCCATGGTGCCCAAGAAGTGATAGTAAATTCTTTACCATATCCTCCCCCTGAATTTGAATTTGCTTTCTGTAGAAAACAAAGACATGTGCTCTCATTCCAAGAGAGTATGGCATGAACTGGAAAACCAAACAAAATACGAGCTAGGGTTAAGAATCACTCCACAGTGTCCAGCCCAAATGTCACCAACTCAGTGTGAAGCCGTCCTGAGTCTCATTTCAGTGCATTCAGAATGAACCCAGAGAGGACCATGCAGACTCGAATGACCACGCATGAAACACCTGAATGCGGTTTTAAGATAGAACCTTAATTATAAGCAGCTAAGCATTACCCGAAAAAACCTCCCATAACCTTGCGGAAGGGCATCACTATGCATTCACGGTCTCTGAATTTCTCTGCCTTCAGGCTCTGATAAGCGTCTTATCGCCCTATAATCAGCTCCGCTCCTACTCCTGAAGGGAACTGCTCCTTCCAGACTTTCTCAGGCCTCCTTGGAGGCTCAGCCCTGTACCTCTCACCCGCAGCAGTGGACATGGCCTCCCTCCTCACTCGGAGAGTGGAATCCACAGGCATGATCTCACCCTCCAGCTGTCTACCCCAATACACTTTTCCTCCATCTCTGAGAATGAGAGGAGACTGCCTTCAAGACTCATCTCCCTCCGCAGGGACCTCATTTAATCAGTTGAACTCTCCCTCACTTAAATCTCAAGTTAAACTCCTCTCTCCCTACTGTCTCCTCTTTTGCCTATACACGTCTTCAAGTTGCTTCCATTATTTGAAATTAAAAAACAAAAAACATATACCTCGAGTCCGTATCCCCCTTGTCCTCATATTTCTCTCAGCTACAGTCCCAGCCTCTCTTGTCTCCCCACCATATCTCCCGCTAAACTTGTGAAAACAGCAATATCCATTCTTTTCCAGTCAGAACTCCATTGCAATGTCTTCTAACCCCTCCTTCCTTCCGGAACTGCCCTTGTTTCAGGAGTCATCTCTCTGTGTTCACTGAAACACTAATTATGTTGATAACTACTTCCTCTTTAGTGAACTCTACCCTCTCTTAACAGCAAGTCTACCATCCTCTCCTGACGTTCCTTATTCCACTCTATTATCCCTTCTCTCCTTTCGACATGACTGTCCTACCTCTGCCTACACTTTCAATGGTGTTTCTTTGCCTTCTGAATGCTATTCCTCCTCTGCCCTTCCTTAACCTCTTCCACCCTTGTGACTCAAACTACCACATAAAAGGGATGTGTTCTCTGTCCCCAGCACTGACTTCTCCCCTGAATTTCATGTTACACATATAACTGCCTCCTAAACAATTCTACCTAAATGTCATGTAGACCCCATAAACAGCATGTCCAAAATGGCGTGTCCCATCTTCTCCCAAATCTGTCTCTTCCTCCTGTGTTCTCTTTCTGCACTGATATCACCACAATCTCCTGAGGTGCCCAACCTAAAAATTTAGGAATCATCCTTGACCGCCCACTTCATTCCCTCCATTAACTAGGTATTGTTGACTTAATGAAAATTTTATTGAATATCATATCCTCCTCCCCATTCCTACTGCCACTTCCTTATTTAAAGCCCTGGTAATCAGAAGCTAGTCTACTTAGTAGTTTCTCCATCTGTTAGCCTTGTCACCTTCAAATGATCTTCCACAAAACAACTTTTTTTCTCCCTAAAGAAAAAATCTAATCATATCATTTCCCTTCTCAGAAATTCCTTACTGGCTCCCTCAGCTATAAAACATTTTGCAGGCTCCTTCACATTTCTTACTTTGCCTTAAAGAGCTCGCCCCTTCTGACCTCTGCAGGTTCATCTCTCCCTTCTCCCTGACTCACATTTTATGATCTAGGAATACTACATCTTTGACAATTTCTCCAAATATGACACTGCTTCACACATCCATGACTTTACTTGGACTGTAGGGAAAATACCTAGGGTCCTTTCTCTAAGCTGACTCTGATCTATAGATGAAACAATGTATTTATTGGGCTTTATGGATGACACACTCAAATTACCTCAGCTAAAGGGCCTTTGGTGTACCATAACTGGGGAAGTGAGAGACAGGAAGTCCTATAAAGGCAACATAGAACCAAGCTTGTGGGAGAACGAAAAGGTCATACTAAGTACAGTAGCAACTCCAGTAAGATTACTCATAGGAGCACTTCCCTGCTACTCACAGAGTTTCTCCTCCAGAAGAAGTGGCTATGGCTCATGGCTCAAGAGTTCCACCACTATAGCGGCCCAGCTTTTCATTCTACTGCTTTGGGGCAACCTGTTTATTATTACCTCATTATGTTCTCTCCTTTCTCTTCTTTCTAGCCCATAAGTGCTTATTGCCTTCTCTCCTATATGTCTTTCTGCCTTTACCACTTTCCGGCCTTATTTTCTATATGACTAGAATTTGAACTTCTCAAAGAGAAGATCATATTGGTTGGCTAGATGCCATCTATCTAGATACCACAGATACTTCTTTGAGCAGCATTGTTCCCTTGACCATTTTATAGGTGTTAAGTGTCTTCTCCTGAGTTCGAGAGTCACATAGAGAAATTATGAAGATTTCTGAAGAAGTTGCCACCAGGAAGATTGTAGATATAAGTGTACCTTGAGACCTTGCAAAATAAGGTAATATAACTGGCAGAAACTCTCCACAGCTTATAAGATCATTTTTTAAATCTTTACAATTGTACCATCATAAGAACACCGTTTGTTGAGCAACTACTATATGACAAATACTTTACATACATTGCAGGGGCACCTGGGTGGCTTAGTTGATTAAGTGACTGCTTTCACCTCAGGTCATGATCCTGGAGTCCTGGGATCGAGCCCCGCTTCGGGCTCCCTGCTGAGTGGGGACTCTGCTTCTCCCTTTGACCCTCCCCTCTCGCATGCTCTCTCTCTCTCATTCTCTCCCTCTCAAATAAATAAATAAATAATCTTTAAAAAAAATACATACATTGTTTTTAATTCTTACCAAAATGCTGGAAACACAGCCACTGTTAACACTTCATTGAGTATCAGCAGGGATGGTTAGCATGCTCAAGTTTGCACAAACGACCTAATAAATGGTCAAACGATTCAAATCCAAAAATGCCTGGCTCCACGACCAATGTCATTCTCTCTGAACTTTGCTATGGCTAGACTATATTTCTCCAACCTCGTGTCTTTAATTTATTACAGACCACTCTGTAAAACTAACCACTTTAAAGCTTTTCTAATTCCCTAGCCATGTTTTTGTACAAGAATGAAGTTGCATCTTTTGACATGTGATAACTCAGTCTCACTGTCTAATATATGTGAGAACCTCTTCTCCCATTTCTGTCTGTATCATACTTAGTCAAAAATTGATCAAAGTTCAAAATTGACAGTACGATCTCCTCATTAGTCCAGTTCTTCTCTCATTGAGAAGATGGCTTCAGTATAGAAATGGCCCAGCAGCATTTTTTCTTTAGAATGTGGTTATACATTAAATATACAAATATGCTGACATCTAAGTAATTTTAAAAAGAGAGAAATGAATGTGGAGTTTTAACTTGTGTTGGCTCAGTAAAGAGGAGGGAAGAGTTCAGACTTCCAACAAATGTATGTAAAATAGACATGTATACTTGAACAGAGTAGCAAAAGTTGTATGACAATGGGAATACAAATATTGCCTTCTCTCTCTTTTTTTTTCCCGTGTAGGGTTTTTTAAATGGAAAAACTAAACACCATGAATGACTACACACGCCCCAGCTTAGCCCAGTTCAAGCACCACTCAGATATGCTGAGCTGAGAGGAATCCATTCTGAGATCAGGGTGCTACACAACTAAATGTGATTTCCAACATTTTATTTCTCCCTTTCTTTTCAAATTGCACTTACTCCCACAACTGCTCTCTTCTATTAAATGTAAGGCCAATAACATTTCTTATTTTAAAACAGCAAAGATATTACAAAAGAAAAATAGTCAAAATTTGCGAAGTTTGGAATTCTCAATGGAAATGGAAAACAATCTCTATTTAACTTGTCCTATGTCTGGCATCCCCCAAATCACTACCTGGGAATAATAGCTTACACATTTTAACATTAAATAAACCTAAAGCATTAGAACTGATGCAAAGTACCATTTTTGTGACATCCTCTAATTTGAAAAGGGTAAATCAATTTAAGCCATTTTTGTTTAAAATCAGCTCCTTAGGCTGTACACTCATAGTAGTTGCCAAGTTTCAACCCAAAGTGAATGTTAAGGTCTATGTTATTAACCCTTGAAAAATGAGCTCTATCATGGAAACAATGACAGACCTGGGGCCCACCAGGTGCAGCTGCTAAAGCTGACAGTCAGTCAAGTAAGAGTAATGCCTGGTTTCTTCATATGCAAATCACATAATATGTGCTTACCTGTAAAGGGCAATGTCAGATTATTGTAAAAGTGTTTAGATATAAATACCTTTTTTTTAAGAAACCAAATTCATTTATACTGAACTCTCTCTGGCTGACATACCATGATAAATCACCTCATTACACAGGAAACCACAAAGATGGCTATTGAGGATGAGTGTGATTGTAAATGAGCCCGCTGGAATTCAACTGTGGCTTGCAATGACCCTCAGTAAAAAGATACCTGTAGATCATGGCAATAGTTTCCCTTGGAACTATCTGGAAATAGGGAGCTGTTAATACCCACACTTACAATGCTAGCCAAATAAGTTTCCTAGGGCTTGAATTTTGATTCTTAAAAGGAAGCTATGGGGGTATATTTTTCTTAGCAAGGTCTGTCAAACAAATAGAAACCTTTTTCGAACCGTACTTGTGGGAGATTGACAAATACGCTTCGGTGAATATATATGCTGGGAAGAGTCCCACGGTAGCCTCTGGGTGCTGGTGATATTCTAAATCTTTATCTAATAATCATTACAAGGACTGTGTGTGTGTGCAATCACAGAGCTGCATGCTTAAGAGTTGTGTATTTATTCTCTATCAATTATTTTGCAACTTTTTTAAAAAGTTCGAAAGCAAAGCAAAACAGAACATTCTGACATCACTACATCGGTTTTCAAGTGACAGCTTAGGACAAGAGCAGCTACTGCAAACTTCAAGTGTCACTTCCCCAAATTGGAGATCCGCACCATGCTCTCCTCTCCAGCCCTTGGCTCCTGAGCTCTTTCATCTTCTTCCTGTGGAAAGATGTCAAGGTTGAATTCCCCCTGGTGTGAATTTACTATTCAAATCGGAATCGTGCATGCTAAAGTGAGATTTCCAAAAAAGACTATACTGTCTTTACGGAGAAGAAATCAGATGAGAAGTTGTCCAGACAACTGGGGAGGGTGGGGGGGAGGGGCAGGTGGGTGGAGAGATGGAGAGAGAAGGGGGAAAAAATAAAATGTTCTGAAGGATATATAGAGCTAGAGATCAAAGATCCCTGATTTTTCTATCCTCAGGAGTCCCCACAGGCTTCTTGATCCTCAGTTCACCCTTCCCATCACTATTCATAATCTTATAACCTGTACCTCTCACAACTACCTCACCCCCCTCTCACCTGCTCAGTCGCCAGGTAGAGGACAAAAGGAACGAAGAAGTCCCCAGCTGTGCTGTCTGCCGGAGACAATGGGTGCCGTAACAATAGCTCAGCCTTGTGTTTAACAGTCAAATCATCCATTTGATTTTCAATTTATTTTCAAGTTAGGAACTTTTCTGGTTCTTGGTAAAGAAAACTCAAAGTACATTCAATGTCTGTGTTTATGCTGTATGCAGACACTTGAGTATATGGTAAATGTGGTTTCAGTAACACACGTTGTTCCTTATTTAATTCATCTAGCCTGACAGAGTTGGTAAGAATGAATGCAACAATAGTAATATTTCATTTAGATCCACTGGCATTTCTCATGATGTCCATTAAAAAGATGTAATATAGATTATAAATGTGAGAGCAGGTAGATACACAAGCATACATTTTACTCCAAGGTACATTAATAGAATGATAAATCCCATGGATTCAATCTACAAGAACCAAAATACTCTGAGTTAAGACATCTGTACAGAATTAGGTGCCAAATGAAATGTCACAATCAAATAAAACATCCCTTTATGAGAATCATAGGAATTTTTAAAGCTAGAAAGAACCTTTGAAATTGAGTAAGATTTGCTCCTTGACAGAGATCTAACCAACCTTTAGGAAAGATTAAATGATTTACACAAGGTCACACCTCGTTAGTGGAAAAGCCATGACTAGAAACTTCCTTCTGTAAGCAAAATGTTCCTTCCCCTACACCATGACAGCAACTGCCTATGAAGCAAAAACACACATGGGCTCACTGTTACATCCTCCTNCTTGACAGAGATCTAACCAACCTTTAGGAAAGATTAAATGATTTACACAAGGTCACACCTCATTAGTGGAAAAGCCATGACTAGAAACTTCCTTCTGTAAGCAAAATGTTCCTTCCCCTACACCATGACAGCAACTCCCTATGAAGCAAAAACACACATGGGCTCACTGTTACATCCTCCTGTGCTCATTTCAGTGTGTCCCTGGCTGTTCTTTGTGATACTTGCTTACAATGTATCACACTGCTGTTAACTTGGCTGAACTCTTCTCTTGAAGACTGAGTCTGGAACCAAACTGCCTTCTTTGGACCTTTGAGTACATCATACAAATCCACAGGCCCTGTGAGCACTCACGGGGTTGGTGATGGAGCCAAATATTGGCCATTGATGGTCTATATGGATAGCCACACAGAGCCAACTTCTCCAAACCAGCAAGATTAAAATTACACTTATTTAATATAGTACCTCTGTCCAACTGAACCAATGTAATACGAAAGCTGAAATTAAGAGAAGAATTACAACTCAGAACATTTCCACACAGAGTTCAGAACCAAGGAGCATGGATGCTGGGACAGCAGGGAGGGGGAGAGAGTGACCACTCCAAGTTTCCAGGCCCAGAGCACATTGGGGGAACCCCTATCAAGCCATGTTCACATAAAGGACTCCAAACTGAATCACAGGTTTGAGGCACGGTCTAATCTCTGAAAAGAATATGGATATTGAAATGTGCTGGACTGACCCAGTCAGTAGCACATGGAACCCTTGATCTCAGGGTTATGAGTTTAAGCCCCACATTAGGCACAGAACTTACTAAAATAATAATAATAGTAATAATAATAATAAAATTTAAAAAACACAAAAAATATGGATATACAAACTGCAATACTTCATCAAATAAATATCTGACATGAGATTACCAAAGACTCAAGCTGAAGGCCAGAGAGAACAAACAAACACCCAGCTTTGCTCCTGCCCAGTCTGCCTTTGAGAAATTAAGTTTGAGTAATACCAACCTCAGTTAACCTTCTGTACAACAGCATAAAAGTCGGAACCTATGCCTGTATCTCAGCTGAAATGTTGCATGAACCAAGCACAAGGGATTAGATTCCAGTTTAGACAATAACAGTCTTTTTTTAAAAAGATTTTATTTATTTATTTGCCAGAGAGAGCGAGAACAAGCAGGGGGAACAGCAGGCAGAGGGAGAAGCAGGCTTCCCACTGAGCAGAAATCTCGATGCGGAACTTGATCCCAGGACCCTGGGATCATGACCTGAGCCAAAGGCCGACACTTAACCAATTGAACCACCCAGGCGTCCCTAGACAATAACATTCTTAAAACAACTCTCACCGCAAGGACAGTGTAATACCACAGTAGGAGCAGGTTGCTAACTAATACAAATGATTACAAGAATCAGTGTCAATAACTGAATTTGGGAAATCATCAAGGAAGCAAAAAAGAACCAAAAGCCAAGCTAACCCAGCACAGGTTGTCTTTTGTTCTTTTGTCAAACTGTGTAGCTGGAAACCACTAGCTGCTCTGCCTTGGACACTAGTAAAATTCCTGTAGAGTGTTTTATAAAGGTAATGAACTTGTATGTGCCTCACTGAACAGGCCTGCTATTAAATCTTCCCTAAAAAATGGGATGAGATTGCTGGGGTGTTTTGTGAGCAATGTGAGCTTTGCCTATAGCATAGTCAGGAATTTTAATCGCTGGCCCCAAAATTATGATTTTCACTAAGTAAAATAAAATTGAAAACAACCCAGAACACACTCCATATCATCAATTTTTAATCTGCCTTCGTTTTAAGATTTCCCTTGTTAGGAGTAGATTTGGGGGAAAGGAGTAAAGAAGAAATCTCAAATGACAAATGTCCAGCCCTGACAACCCAATCACAAACAAATTAAATGTCCATCTCTGTCCCAGCTGGCAACCCCAGCCTGGCCTGGGGGAAATCCGCTATGGTGTTCAGAACAAATGTATTGGAGGCTAATCAAATCTAATGAATCCCTCAGGAAAACAGCTTCCTTAGTCCACATCTATGAGAATTATACTCAATTTGGGGGAGGAGTTTACCAGTTGTTTCCTGATACAGCAATTGTTTTGTGAATAACAGAACGAGACACCCCCAGAAAGACATTTCAGCTAAGTCTATTATTCAAATCTATGCTTCACTCACCGAAGTGTCAAGGTGATGCATTTGCTGATCTGTCTCACAATACATTTTATTACTGACATGTACAGAGCAAAAGACCAAAGGAGGAAAGTCGGGCAGGGCAAAAGAAAGAGAAGCAATGTTTGACTTCCAAACAAAGCCTGCCTGTAACCACTTGGTCTGACTAGCTGTGTCAGTTTCTTTTGTCTAAAAGAATGAGTTGGGGGGGGGTGGACAAAAGAGAGGGGCAGATAAGGGTGAGCTTGGAACATTAATGTAACCTGCAGAGGGCCATGAGAAGGGGAAAGAAACAAGAAAAAAGGCACCAAGAGAGTTATCAACCACATGAATCAGATTTGTCCTGCATCCTGATTCTTTCCCGGACCTCCCAGCCCGCTGGAAGACAAGCTCTTTCCATACAAAATAAAATCCTTTGTAATGGTGTCAGATATTCCCCATGTGACTCCTAGGTTCCAGGCACTTCACACACATTATTTCTAAATCTCACAACCACCTGGCAAAGAAGACGTTATTATTCCCATTTTAGAGATGAGAAAACTGAGCTTTGGAGACTCTGTTCAAACCTTGCTGCAGGCCAACCCTAGGGCTATTAAGTGGGAGACCAAAATTCAAAACCAGAGCCAAAGCCATCACCATAACTGAATCCTTTCCACTCTCCCTCTCCTTCTGGGCTTCTCAACAGTTCTCTCCCAGGAGGCTCCCATTGCTCATAGTTGCACATTCAAGGCAGATTGGAAGCTGCCTCAGAATGCAGCAACCCTGCTACAAACCATGTCATCAGGAAGACAGGTAAAAATCACTTGCTCTCCTACTTTGCAGATTATATAATTAGTCAAAGCAAAGTGGGGCAAAGGCATGTGGAAGCAAAGAGCAATTTAGGGTTACACTTCTCTTGTGTATATTCAGCCTTTGCACAAAGACTTACTGTTTTTACCTTCCTTAGCAGATGGAAAAGTGCTGGGCTCCAACATCATTTTAAGGTTTACAGTCCCTGGAAGGGCTCAGAGGAAAATGAGGCAACATCCATATGGTTCTAGTTTTTTGGTTGTTGTTTTTTTTTTTTTCAACAAAGAAGCCTACTACATACCTCTAATTAAAGTATATACATTAGCATTGGTAATGGTAATTAAAGGATTTATACACATCTAGAGTTCTCTGACAACACACTCATTCATGTTACTATTTAAATGGTCGATTTGTTCCCATGGGAATTTACAATTTAAATACTATTTTATGGTCCGTTCCAAAGACATGTTTTGAAGGGAGTGGAGACATCTCTGAAAAAAAAACTAGAAATTTAACTTTGGATTGGGATGATGAATTTCTTTTTTAATTGCCTATCATCTTTCTAAGCACTGGATTAGTAATCTTAGCTAAGAACAATTTGGCACCCACATAGTAGCCCCCTTAGGGACGATGTGGTATCACTGAGTGTGGACTAACGTGGGAGCAAGAATCAGGAAGCTGGAGTCAGAAATATAGTGGCCACAAATTCTAGCTTCTCTTCTTGCTGGCTGTTGACTTAAGCTACATTATTTAAATCCCCTGAGTCTCAATTTCTTCCTATGTAAAGTGAGATCAGTATGTTTCACAGGGTGGTGGTTTTTTGTTTTTGTTTTTTTTTTTTTTGTCTTAAAGANAATCCCCTGAGTCTCAATTTCTTCCTATGTAAAGTGAGATCAGTATGTTTCACAGGGTGGTGTTTTTTTTTTTTTGTTTTTTGTTTTTTGTTTTTGTCTTAAAGATTTTATTTATTTATATGACAGAGAGAGAGAGAGATCACAAGTAGGTAGAGAGGCAGGCAGAGAGAGAGGAGGAAGCAGGCTCCCCACTGAGCAGAGAGCCCGATGCGGGGCTCTATCTCAGGACCCTGAGATCATGACCTGAGCCGAAGGCAGAGGCTTTAACCCACTGAACCACCCAGGCGCCCTCACAGGGTGGTTTTAAGGACTGAATAAAGTGAAGTATATAAAACCCAACAGAATGCCTTGACACATAGCAGGGTCAAAAGCTGTTCCACTCTATAGACTTTTTTCCTAGATTCTAGTAATATTCATTCAGTCAACGTTCCACAAATACTTTCACATCTCTCCTAGGTAACCAGGCACAGGTCTAAGATTCTTAGCACTAAAATGAGTAAGTTACTGTCTTTTTTTATTTTTAAAGGGTTTAAGGACCAGTGGAGGACTTACTTATGAACTACTTACACATATAATGGAAATGTTTCTCTTAGACAATATGTGATAAGTAAAACTAATTGCTAATATTTATTGAACACTTTCACTGCGGTGAACACTGTCCTTTATACTATTTGGTTTAATGCGTACAACCTGAATATTATAGAAGATATAAATAAAATGCTATGAAAGCCCAGAGAAAAAAGCTATTCATACTAAGAAAAGAAATAATGAAGGCTCTTCCAGAATATTGTGATATTTAAATCCAGTCCTAAAAGATGAGTCAGATTTAACAGCCTGATATGTTTAATAGCCTAAGACGGGAAGCCTGTTGGGGGGCGGGGAGGGACAGCAAGACCAAACATAAAGATCATAAAAGCACTCAGAAAACCACCAGGATCCCAGAGTGGCCACTGGACAAGGAGATGAAGCTGGAAAGATAGACTGTAGAAAGCACAGAGGCCATGCTAAGGACTTTAGATCATTCCCCAGAGGAGAACATGTGAATTGCCTAATTGGATCTAACTTTAAAGAAAACCTTGGCAGTGGATAAGGCAGATTAGAGCAAGGACTAACTGGATGTAGGAAGCCCCATTCTGGGCCTGGAAATGAGGGTCAAAAAAGTGCATCTGCTCACTGCTATCCCTGCCAACAAGTGGGGGATGAATACAGTTCCTTCCGGTGGTATTGTTGTAGAGAGGGGGGGATAAATGATTCTGACTTAATTTGTAGCTGTTGCTGTCTCCCAGAAAGATCAGATTTCTAATAGCCTNAAAAAAGTGCATCTGCTCACTGCTATCCCTGCCAACAAGTGGGGGATGAATACAGTTCCTTCAGGTGGTATTGTTGTAGAGAGGGGGGGATAAATGATTCTGACTTAATTTGTAGCTGTCGCTGTCTCCCAGAAAGATCAGATTTCTAATAGCCTATACTTTGGATTTCAAAGGCCTCCTGTGTAAAATCCAATAGGAAAAAAAAAAAAAAAANCCTTGTGAAAAAAAAAAAAAAAAAAAAAAAAAAAAAAAAAAAAAAAAAAAAAAAAAAAAGGGCTGTTTAAGAGAACTTAGGATCCAGAGAGCAGATATGAGCCAAGTCTAGGCCTTAGGAAGTTTCATACTGGGATTTTAAAACTTATCTGAGGCTTCTTAGTACACATCCCACTAGTAAAAAGCCAATCACTGCAAAACATCACTTCCTAAAGACTTTATGACTTTTTTTTTTCATGTTTGCAGTGGGTAGAAAGGCAGTGGATATCATTTACATGTTGAATACCCCTCAGCTCCTCAAGGAAAGGTTCTGTTTGTTCCCATCCACGTTCCCCCAGCTTCTACACTGGACATGGGACATGGAGAATGCTGTATAACTCCACTAAATGTTTAATTATTTAATCAATCAAATTCAAGACACAAGGCAGTTATAAGCTCGATTAGACTTTGGCTGGATCTCGTAATGTGGGAACCACTCATTTAGCATTTCAGACAAGGGGACTCAGTAAGATCCATTTCTAGGCCAGCCTTGCATCTGTGCAAAGAGAGTTCCCAGGAGAAGGCTATTTCCTCCTCCACAAGCCCCATAATATGTATAAGACAATACAAAAGCAGGGAACCCTTGTTCTTAAATATTAGATATTTATTCCAATCCTGTATACTTTCTTAGAACTGGCATTTGTGTAAACCAGCCTCTCCTAAACAAGTAAATGCCTGACATATGGTAATATATATAATTTACATATCTTTAAAGATAGACAGGAATGTACATGAAGTCTAGAAGTTGTTGCAAAACTCATCGTCCTCCTTCAGTCTCCTCTCAGTCTGTAATTGAGTCCCTCCTCTCCGGTGTCCCGCTGTCTTCACCTTCCATTTATGCCTGACCCTTTCTCTACAGTGTCCTGGCTTTTTCCTTTTGACCTTGGACATTGGCTTTCAGTCAAGTGGTTCCATCCAGTTTTCTCTCTACTAGAGCTGTGTATGGCTCTTGCAGTACAGGATAATTGAGAAGATGAAGGAAAATAATCACTCCCAGGCCAAGCTCAGAATTAAATATGTAAAAGACAAATCTCTCTTGCAGTTGATTGCACATTAAAGCTGAACTCCATTGTTATGCATATAGAGCCTTTCTGATTTGTTTATTTTTCCAAAGAATGTCTTTTGTCATCATCAGGAGGTATGTACCAGGGCTCCACAAAGTATGATTAGAACCCCAGCCCAAGAAAGAGTTGGAGGAGAAAACTTTGTCTTGATACAATAGTATAAAGATATAAGGTAGCAAAAATAATACGATGGTTTATGATTTCATGATGGGATTTCTCATATTTTAAAATTAAATATCTAACAAATACCACTCCGTGACTCTACCTTGAAACTCAGCTTAACCAGCTGGAACATATTGTAAGCAATGCTGACATGCTTCAGTTAAACACATGGGCTCTGACATGGCCTTAATCGCTACGAAAGGACAAAAAAAAAAAAAAAAA